>PVIY010018613.1:0-47272 GCA_004026745.1 Myrmecophaga tridactyla
AATTGTAGCAGCCACAAAGAAGAACTTGGTATCTAAGACTGATGGCTGAGTTATCCTTAATAACTTTTATTCTACTCTTCTAGCAGGTCTGGACTAGAGACCTCAGTTTATTTTGACCCACAAATATCTTAACAAGTTATCGTGCTAAGGAGTAATAATAAATTTAAGAAGTACACTTACCTCACCTTCAGGAATCCAGCATCCAGCTCATAAGTAGACATGAATAGGATAATGTCTGCATATGAAGATGGAGAATACACTGGTGATAATGCTCAATTGGTGAGTCCAGGTAATGAAGTTCGTAGATGTTGAGATCAAATAGGAAAGAGTCTCAAGTACTTAAAAAATGTAATAGTTTTTATAACGTATAAATGTATCTTATACAATTATAAAATTGCATTGTCTTTGAAAAACTATTCTTATTAAAGGAAATGTATTAAATGATAAAAACTAAAGGTATATTTATGGCACAAAGAACAAGCTTTAAAGAACAAAATGAAAGATGATCTTTCTTACTAATTCATATTATTACTTCTTAAATTACAATTTAAGTCTGATTAAGTCTAGTCTTTTCTATTATATTGAAGGGTTTTTTATGTAGTCAATCATTTCTTTTTTTAAAAAAATATTAGAGATGCTGTGGTTTTATAGAACAATCATGCATAAAATACAGGGTTTCCATTGTATTGGATCACTTGCATTGATATAGGAAATTTGTTACAATTGACGATGATTTTTTGTAATTCTAGTATTTTTTTGACAGTAGCTACATTAGTTACAATTGATGAAAGATTGTTAAAGTAGTACTATCTCTATTGTTCAAACTTTCCATGGGTATACTTTTTCCCTATTTTTTTTTCATGCTTGTCTTTATTTTATTACTCATTTACCCATACATTGTATAAAGGGAGTGTTAGTCATATGGTTTTTACAATCACATCATCACATGATAAAATTTATATAATTATACAGTCACTATCAAAGATCAAGGCTACTGGATTATAGTTCAAGAATTTCAGGTATTTCCTCCTGGCTATTCTGATACCCTGGAAACTAAAAAGAAATGTCTATGTAATGAGTCAGTAGTCATAATCATTTATTTAAATCCTAATTTCTCAGTTATCCCTTCTCCCTCTCAGTTGATTATTCTCTCATTCTTAAGGGATATCTGGGCAATGAACATTTTAGCTTGTTTGTTTTATTTTATAGATAAAGATAAATTTATTAAGTAAAACATTCATACAGTCATAGACAGAGCCCAGGATATTCTTTACAGTTTTCAGCAATACTGTTGGTTGGATCTTGGTATAATGTGGTAATTTGTTAAATATGGCTAAAGCTTATATAGGAATAACTTCCAGAATGATCTCATGACTCTATTTGAAATATTTTAGCCATGAAAGCTTTATATTCTTTCATCTGTTATCCCCTTTTGGTCAAGAAACCATTCTCAATCCCATGATGCCAGGACCAGGCTCATCCCTGGGAGTCATGTCCCATGATGCCAAGGAGACTCTGAAAGTCATGTCCCATATAGTGAGGAGGGTAGTGAATTCACTTGCAGAGTTGGCTTGGAGAGAGAGGCCACATCTGAGCAACAAGAGAGGTTCTCGGGGGGAGACTCCTAGGCAAAATTATGAGTAGGTTTAGCTTTGCCATTCCAGCAATAAGTTTCATATGGGCAAGCCTCAAGATCGAGGGCTTGGTTTATTAAATTGGGAATCCCAAATGCTCGAGAGAAGATCAGGAATTCTCCTGGTATATAAATTTAGTAGTGCCACATTTTTTTCTTCACTCCCTCAAGGGGACTTTGTAGATACTTTTTAAATTTTCTGCCCTAAATACTCAGGAATGAACCAGGGTATTACATTAACCTATTCAGAGTAACAAGATCCCATTCCCTATTCTAGGTTTTGAGTTCAGTTATTTAAATATACTGACTAGATAGTTCCATTAGAAGGTGTGCTACAGACCAAATAAACAACTCTTCCTTTGCTTTAACGCAGAAGTTGGAGTTTTAAAATACAGACAGTGCCATCCTTTATGCTGTATTCTGATATACCTTAGTCCTAACCAGATCAGTTTCATTCATGTAAGTCTGATCTCTTTTTCAGCTTTTTTAACAGTTGCTGTTATGGACTGATGCTGACTTTCACAGCTGCAGAACTCGGTCTCTGAATCTCAGGTGCCACAAATATCTAAAGTTCCAGAAAACTACCAGGACACACAAAGAGCACAGCATCTAAGAATTTTAAAATAACATTTAAAACTCAGGAATTAATGTGACTGCTGCATGAGCTTACAGTCTAGGACCTTTACAATGAGCTTTATTGGATTTTCTGTACTCCTTAATCATAGATTACTCAATGCCTGCCCACTTTCTATCTCTTGATAACCTATGCTCTCAAATGCAATTCTCAGAGCTTGCTCATTATAATTGGTTTATATTAGTGAGACCATACAATACTTTTCCTTTTGCTTCTGGCTTATTTCACTCAACATAATATCCTCAAGCTCCATTCACCTAGTTGTGTGCTTCACAACTTCAGTCCTCTCTGCAGACACACAATATTACATCATATGTATATTGTATACATCAGTTCGCCCTTCTGTCCACTCGTCACCGTACTCTCAGGCTGCTTTTATCCATTGGAAACCATGAATAATGTTGTCATAAACACCAGTGTGCAAATGTCTATTTGTGTCCCTGCTTTCAGTTCTTCCAAGTATATACCTAATAACAGGGTTGCAGGATCATATGGCAACCCTATACTTGGCCTCCCATAGAACCATCACACTGCCCTCCAGAGGGACTGTACCATTCTACTTCTCTACTCACAGTGAATAGGTATATCTCTCCCTCCAATCTTCTCCAGCCTTTATATCTTTTTGTTTATTTTTAAACAGTTTTATTCATACCCCATACAATCTGTCCTGAGTGGATAATCAATGGCTCCTGGTATAATCACGTAGTTATGCATTCACCATGACTACATATATATGTGAACATTTTTATTTCTTCCATTAAGAAAGAAGAGAAATTAAAAAAAGGAAAAACAATGACAATAAAAATCTCATACTCCTCCCTTATATCCCCCTCTTACTGACATTTAGCTTTGGTGTATTGCCTTTGTTAAAATTAATGAAAGACTATTACAGTGCTACTGCTAACTATGGACCCTAGTTTGCATTAATTATATTTTTTCCATATTCCATCCCATTTTTTAACACCTTGTAATGATTACATACATTCGTTCTTGATATTGTAAAAGCCTGCTTATATTTTTACAGTTAATAACATTATTGCCCATTTTAGTTTTTGCTAAGTTATACAGTCCAATTTTTATCCTCTGTCTTTCTTTTTGGCATCATACATGCTCCAGCCTTCCTCTTTTAACCAGATTCAAACTCAGCTTTGTTCATTATACTTATAATAGTGTGCTACCTTTACACAGTATTATGCTATCCATTTCTGAATCTTTACAATCAATCTTGTTAAACATTCCATACTCCTTCAGTGTCAAATGCCCAATCTCCACCCTGTTTCTATCTCCTGATAATCTATGTTCTCAATTTTAACTCTCAGAGTTTGCTCATTATGGTTAGTTCATATTAGTGAGACCCCATACAGTATTTGTCTTTTTTGCTTTTGGCTTATTTTATTCAACATAACATCCTCAAGATTCAACCACATTGTTGCATGCATCATGAATTATTCCATTTTACAGCTGCATAATATTCCATTGTACGTATATAACACAGTTTGCTTATCTACTTATGATGGATGTTTGGGCAGTTTTCATTTACTGGCAATCGTGAATAATGTCGCTATAAATATCAGCATGCAAATGTCTGTTCATATCCCTTTTTTCAATTCTTTCAAATATATACCTAGTAATGGGATTGCTGGATCATATGGCAATTCTATACTTAGCTTCCTGAGGAATCACCAAACTACCTGCCATAGTGATGGCTCCACCAACAGTGAATAAGTGTACCTGTTTCTCCATATCTTCCCCAGCACTTGTAGTTTTCTGATTTTTTGATAATGGCCATTCCAGTAGGTGTGAGATGATGTCTCATTGTGGTTTTGATTTGTATTTCCTCAGTAGCTAGTGAAGTTGAGCAACTTTTCATATATTTTTGAGCCATTTGCATTTCCTCTTTGGAAAAGGGTATATGCATGTCTTTCACCCATTTTTCAATTGGGTTATTTTTCTTTCTGTTGTTGAGCTGTAGGAACTCTTTATATACTCTGGATGTTAAGTTTCCAAATAAATTGTTTCCCATTATGTAGGTCACCTTTCTACTTTCCTGATAAAGTCTTTTGATGCAGAAATATATTCAATTTTAAGGAGATACCATTTATCTATTTCTTCTTTCATTGCCTGTGCTTTGGGTGTAAAGTCTAGGAAAGAATCTTTTACCACACCATCTTTAAGATATTTCCCTACATTTTCTTCTAAAAGTTGTATGCTCTTAGTGCTAATGTTTAGGTCTTCGATCCATTCTGAGTTAACTTTTGTATAAGGTGTGGGATAGGAGTCCTTTTTCATTCTTTTGGATATGGATATCCAGTTGTTCAAGTGCCATTTGTTGAAGTGGCTGTTCTATCCCAGTTAAGTCAATTTGGCTGCCTTGTCAAAAAATAAATTGCCAAGGATGGCAGGGTCTACTTCTGAATGTTCAGTTTGATTCCATTGGTCAATATATCTATCTTAATGCCATCCCATGCTATTTTGACCATGAGAGTTTTGAAATATGCCTTAAAATCATGTATTGTGAGACTTCCCACTCCATTTTTCTTTTTCAAGATATTTTTAGCTATTTGGGGCAAATTTCCCTTCCAAATACACTTGATTTTTGTTTTTTCTCTTTCTCTTATGTAATATTTTTGGGATTTTAATTGGATTACATTGAATGTATAAGTCAATTTGGGTAGAAATGACATCTTAATTATATTTAGTCCTATACTTCATGAACATAGTATGTTCTTCCATTTATGCACATTTTTTCACATCTTCCTTGATTTCTTTTAGCTATATTTTGTAGTTCTCTGTGTAAATATCACTTATGTCCTTGGTTAAATTTGTTCCTGAATGTTGTATTCTTTTGACACTGTAAATGGAATTTTTTTTTCTTAATTTAATCCTCAGATTGCACTTTGCTAATGTATAGAACTCTACTGATTTTTGTGTGTTGATCTTGTATCCTATCACATTGTTATGCTTGTTTATTAGCTCTAATAGCTTTGCTGTAGATTTTTCAGATTTTTCAACATATAGGATCATGTAATCTGCAGCAGTGAATGTTTTACTTCTTCCTTTCCAACTTGATGCCTTTTGTTTCTTTTGCTTGTTTAATTGCCCTAGCTAGAAGTTCCAGCACAATGTTGAATGACAGTGGTGACAGTGGGCATCCTTGTCCTGTTCCTGATCTTAGAGGGAAAGCTTTCAGTCTTTTCCCATCGAGGATGATGTGAGCTGTGGGTTTTCATATATGCCCTTTATTATGTTATAGGAAGTTTCCTTCTATTTCTGTCTTTGGAGTGTTTTCATCAAGTAAGGATGCTGAATTTTGTCAAATAACTTTTTTCTGCATCAATCAAGATGATCATGTGGCCTTTCCCCTTTGATTTATTGGTGTGGTATTTTTCATTAATTGAATTCCTTGTATTGAACTTCCTTTGCATTCCTGAAATAAATTCACTTGGTCATGGTGTATATATTTTTAAGTTGTAGCTGGATTCTATTTGAAAGTGTATTGCTGAGGATTTTTTTTATCTATGTTCATTAAAAGAGATTGATCTGTAATTTTTCTTTCTTTGTAGTATCTTTGTTTGGCTTTGGAATTTGGGTGATGTTCACATCACAGAATGAGTTAGGTAGTTTTCCCTCCTCTTCATTTTTTTTGAAGAGTTTGAGCAGGATTGGATACTAATTCTTGAATGCTTGGTAGAATTCACATGTGAAGAAAAGTCTGTATAGTCCTGGACTGTTCTTTTCTGGGAAGTTTTTGATGACTGATTCAATTTCTTTACTTATATTTGGTTTGTTGAGATCTTCTATTCTCAAGTCATTGTTGGTTGTCCCAGTTTTTATGCAAAGTTGCCCATTTCATCTAAGTTGTCTAGTTTATTAGCAAATAATTGCTCATAGTTTCCTTTCATTATCTCATTTAGTTCTGTAGGATCAGTAGTTATGTCCCCTCCACCATTTCTGATTTTATTTATTTGCATATTCTCTCTTTTTTCCCTTGTCATCCTAGCTAAGGGTTTATCAATTTTATTGAATTTCTCAATGAACTGACATCTGCTTTTGTTGATTCTATTGTTTTCACATTCTCAATTTTATTTATTTATACTCCAATCTTTTTTTTTCTTTCCCCCTGTTTGCTTTGAGGTTAGTTTGCCATTCTTTCTCTAGTTCCTCCAGGTAAGCAGTTAAGTCCCTGATTTTTCCTTCTTTTTTAATATAGGCACTTAAGGCACTAACTTTACCTCTTAGCATAGTTTTTGTTACATCCCATAAGTATTGATATGTTTTGTTCTCATTTTCACTTGCCTTGAGGATTTAATGATTTTTTTTCCCCTTGGCCCACTGGTTCTTTAAGAGTGTGTTGTTTACCATATATTTGTGAATTTTCCAGCCCTCCATGTGGTATTGATTTCCAACTTTACTCAAATATAATCCAAAAAAGTGCTTTGTGTAACTTCATTCTTTTTAAATTCATTGAGACCTTCTTTGATCCAACATCTGATCTATCCTGTAGAATTATCCATAAGCATTGGTGAAAAATGTAGGATTTTTCACAATTTGTGAAAAATCCTGCTGTTGTGGGGTGCAATGTTCTGTAAATATCTGTTGAGTCTAGTTCAACATTGGCTTATTAAAACTTCTCTGTTTCCTTACTGATCCTCTGTCTAGATATTCTATCCATTGATGAAAGTGGTATATTGAAGTCTCTAATTATTATTGTAGAGGTGTGTATTTCTCCCTTCACTATTGTCAGTTTTGCCTCATGTTTTGGGACACTCTTGCTTGGTGCACAAATATTTGTGATCATTGGGTACCTGGGTGTGTCAGTGGTAGAACGCTTGCCTTCCATGTGGGAGACCCAGGTTTGATTCCTGGACCATGCACCCAAAAACAAAAACAAAAATATATTTATGATTGTTATAATGTATAATGTCCTTCTTTGTCTCTTTTAATTGTCTTACATTTGAAAGTTTAATTTGACACTAGTATAGATATCCCCACAATTTTCTGCTGTTAGCATATAATCTTTTTATGATCTTCCACCTTCAGCCTATTGAGAAAGAGAGAGAGAGAGAATCTGTTCCCAGAATTAGTACCATCCCTGGCCCCAACCCCCTACTCAGTTTTGCCAATCAAGAGTTGGAGTTGGTACCCAATCCTTTGTCTCCCTTTTCTTGGGGCACAACTGTTTTCTAGTATTCTGAGCTCAGCCATTTCCAGAAACTTCTTTTTTGTTTTGTTTTGTTTTCTCATCTGCCTTTCTCCTCCCCACTGCAGGTAAGACAAATATAGACCTACAGGTTTCTTGTTTGAGTTTGTAGATTTGTCTGTGCTTGGAGCTGGTATTGAACAGTTGGAATTTATTAATCAAATCTGTGATTGAGCTTTGGTGAGCTTTCCTTCCCTTGCTCCTAGTAGAAAGGGCTTCTGTTTGCCACCAGGGGGAGACCTGAGTCAGCCTTCTAAGCTGGTTTGCGAGGAGGTAACTGCAGGCACAGCATGGAAGAATTTACTTATAGTTTTCTGCTTTAATTTATCAATCTTGGCGCTTCCACTAATTCTAGGCTGATGTGTGATGCACATCTGGTCCCAGAAGTCCCCCAAATAATTGTTCCAGACAGTTCCTGACTCTCTAATAGCTGCCTTAGAGGACAAACTATATCCCACACTTCCTTATGATACCATCTTGTCCCTCAATTCAATAATTTTTTTCAGCTCTTTTTATAGAGCAAAAGAAAGGTTAAGCCATGTTAAAATTGTAAGGCCAGTCTGTTCCTAAGTCTTTCTTCATCAAAAGTTTTCTTGATGATTTGACTCTCTAATTTTATTCTAGATTAATAGATTAGTTTTTCCTTCATTTCAGATTATTTATTTGTAAATAATTATTCACTTTAATTTTTTAAATAACCAGAAATATTTCATTATATATGTTAAATTAAACCTTTTTGAAGTTTTTAAAATGCATTTAATTGAAGATACAAAGTTTCATCTTTTTGCTTTATAATTTCAGTTCTATTCCTGTTATGAAATACCTCTTTTCCTATTCCTATAATGAAATATCTCTTTTTCAAATGTTTAATTAATATATTTTATGTGAGTTATTGTGCAGATAATCTGAATAGTGAATTGATTTTTTCTACTTCTCTTATATCACTTGTTTAAATTGTTTTTTCCTCTTAAGAAATCTGAAACTTTTCATCACTAAGATGTTCTTTAGGTTTTTTGTTTTTGTTTTTCCAGACAGGCTTTATATCAGTTAGGTTTCAACCAGAAATAAGTGGCTTACACAATTGTGGGAGTTTATCGGCAGGTCCTAAATCCACAGGGCAAGTCCTCAGGTAGTACAGCTGTAACACTGGGCACAAGTTGAAGTGGCTATCCAGCAAAATTCAATGTGAATAATAAAAGTACTCATATTCATTTTTGCTGTTTTCTAAAATATTGGTTATGGATATTTAAAACCATTGGGCTAAGAATAATATTTGGGTCAGGTTTGTGGGCATATAAATTGAAACAGCAAATTAGCAAAACAGAATCACTTAATTGGTTATAATTTTAAGAAAGACACTAGATTGGAAAGGGCTCATTAAAGAATTCTTCATTTCACATCTAATTTTAAATTTCCTCTTCAGTATATCTTCCTATTCTTTCAGAGTATGCATTTGTGAAAGCTTCCAAAGACTAAACTGGAATTCCATAAATACAGATGCACAAAAACGTATATACAACTTCATGTTTTAAACTTTTCTTAAGGGAAATATCAAATTTATACAAAGTAACAGAATATTAAAATAACCCCCTATGTACCACCTTGCAGTTCACATTGCTGAATGAAGTATTTCTGAATCTGCAAATGCCCAGAATACACCCTTTAACACTTGACAGGCAGCCTTGCTAAGATTGAAGTGATTGAACCCGGTGGAAGTTTTTTTTTCCCTTTCCATAAAATAAATTCATCTCATAAGTCCCATATCAGTGAACCACAATTGTGAGCCTCGGTTCCTTTCCCTTGCCTAGTTTCCTGTTCCCTTGGCTACAAAGAAGTAACCAATATCTATAACTAGAATGTAAGCACTTTGCTGCTGGATTTCAACTCAGAGAAGGAAAGTAATTCAGCCTTTCAGATCTGTGAGTCTGTCTATGTCCAGGGAGTCAAACTAATTGAGAAATATATACAAAAAAAAATCGTGGCGGTGGGATGGTATACAGTGTGGTGATGGTCCAGATTTGAGAATGCTTGTCCTTTGTCCTGAAGAAGACAAAGAATGAGTGCATAGAGCCAATGAATTTTAAAGTTCAACGTGGGCAGTTGCTCAGGCACAAAGACTGCTGCTGTTGGCAAATCTCTTTTCCAGGAGGAAGCCAAGGGCTCTCCCAGAGAACTGGCTTCTCTGAGCCTGCAGCAGCAAGCTTTAAGAGGTGTGTTGAGGAGAGCGCGTGTTTCATTTGTTTGAAGTGGAGCATATCTCTCTCTACATTTTTTCTTCAAATCAAAACAAAATTTGCTAGCAGAGCAATATAAAGACATATAGAAGAGTACCTTCTCACTTCTGCCCCCCATCAGCTTCTCCTTCTATAATAGCCCCTAATGTGTTGGGCCCTCAGCATCTTCACCTCACTTCTAACAACACTCTCTTGTAAGGGTGGTATGGGGTGGGGGGAACAAAAAATATTAAAAATAAATGGGCTTAAAAGAGAGATTTTCCCCTTTCCATCTTTCCTGCTCTTCCCCACTCCGCTGCCTCCAGTGGGACACATAGAAGCAACTATCATTGCCATCAAAGTTCCAGTTAGGAACAGTAATCCCTCAAAACGGAGAAGAAATGCACTTTGGTGAGGCGACTATGCACTGGCCACCTCCACCCTGGTGAGAACCGGGCGGAGGGCAAAGATGCTGCAGAACTGAGATGAAAGCAAAGAGGAAAAGAACCACCCGCACTTGTAGAGGGAGCAGCAGATCAGCTAGGCGCGATAGGAAGTCAAGGAACAGCTGCTTTCGGTAATCACTGTCTTGTAGCACCTGCTGCTTGTAAAAGTAGAAAGAGTGCAGAAGATGCGGGAGGGAAAGATCACAGAAGCGATTGCGCGAAAATAAGTACTGGCAAAGCAGAAGGGGTGCTATGGGCAGGTAAGATTGGGCGATGGCAACAGGGTAGGGGGAGTAGGCTGTTCTGACGAGAGTAGGCGAAGGTGGCGGGTACAGGGGTTCGGCGTCGCACCTGTGGCTCTGCTGGTCTTGGCGGAGGATGCTGCAGCAGGTGCTTCGCAGTGGGCTCCACTCGTACTGCCACAGGCTGGGCTTGTACTTGAACCCTCACCGGTCATTTTCCTCACCCTGCCCGCAGTGGCCTCCTAGGGATCAACCGCTTGAGCGGACCTGGTGCGCCTGGCAGCCACAGCCTGGCAAAGATCGAGTGCAAACTGACCTGCAGCCTCTTTCCCTTGGGCCAGCCCCCAAAACAGGTCTACTCGGGCTGACGCACACCTGGGAGTTAGAGCAGGGTGTGCTATAACTCTCACACCCTCTCTCCTCCCCTGGGATAAATGTTTTGTTCCAGGCTAAGGGGATCCTGTGGAGCCATCATGCTGCCTTGGAAATGAAGTGAACCATAGTGCTATAATTATCCTTTTTCCCATCTAGCAGGAAGAACACTCAGGATAAGAAATGGCACAGGAAAAAATAAGATATGGGCTAGATAATCTCAGGTAGGCTGCCCTCTCGAGTGAGACAGCAGTCAGGGTTCAAGTGAGGAATCCCAACACTAAATTAAATGTCTGCTTCTGTTGCTTGCTTCTGGCATTTAAAGAGGCAGCTCTTCTTTTTTCCGCCCTAAGCAAAGAAAATACAGAGGTCACACCCTTAATACGCTGAATATAAATTGCTTCTTTCATTTCGTGAGTGGTGAGTGGTGGACAATTTAGGGGAAATAAAAGAGGAAATGACTGTAGGTAAAACAAAAAATACATTTAAAAAAAAATAGTGGTTAATCAGTGATGGAAGGTGAACAAGTCTTTAGCTATGTCTGGTGCTCCCTTTTTACTGCCAGGTGGAATTCCACATATTTGTTAGCAGCCCGGCATGGGTGTCTGTACCTGTGTATGTCTGTGTGTCTGTCAGTAATAAGTTATGATTATAATTGGAATCCCTTAAATTGTACATGACTACAATAGGGATTCCAACAATTGTGTATATTTGTGTTTTCATACAAAAATATTTGGAGTTCCCTAAATGAGAATAGTTGTGTATAACTAAACAAACTAGAATAGTGCTTGGCAAACTTTCTGAAAAGTACCATATTGCAAATATTTCAGGCTTTACTGCCTACATCTTCCACACCTGTCTCTGCCACATTTTCTTCTTTGTTCTTTTCTTCCTTTTCCTTAATCCTTTAAAAATGTAAAAATCATTTGTACCTTGCAGACCAAACGAAAACATGCCAGGTGTTAGGTGTGGACCCAGGGGCAACACCAGAACTAGAGTGTTGTATATGATCAGAGGTAGTTATTTTCCTTTTCACAAAACCAAAAACTAAAATACACTCACTGTAACAACTCAATGGCTAATTATGTGTATTTCAGCAAAAAATAGTATAGCATACTTATTTTAAGGTTTAAATTGTGTTATTTATTCCTTTAGTCTAATTTTAAAGCAGTTTCATTGTAATTTATTCGTACTCCATACAATCCATCCCAAGTGTACAACCAATGGCTCTCAGTATAATCACAGAGCATGCATTCATCATCATAATCAATTTTAGAACATTTTCGTTATTCCAAAAAGAAAAACCCTACCCCTTAACTCCCCTATTGTAGAGAATGAGATGATGCTTAATTTGTGTAGAATTTTTAATTAGGTCTATTGTAAATGTTTGGATAGAAGTGATGGTAGTACATTATTGTGAGTATATTTAACAGCACTGAATTATCTCTGTGATTGTTGTTGAAAAGTAAAGTTTAGGGTTGGGTCTATCACTGGAAGGAAAGCTAGAGGATAAAACATGGGACTTTATAACACAGTGAACCCTGCTGTGGATGATGATTGGTTAGTACTATAAATATAAGAATGTTCTTTCATGAACTAGCCTAATTTTTTGTTCTTTAACTCATATCTGAATTGCTAGGATTGAGATGCTGTGGGTAATGAAATATGTAGCCTCCAGGTGAATAAAGTTTCAGAGGAAATGTAGTTTCCAGTAGAGTCACTGCACAGTTAGTGTGCTAGACCTTGTGCAACCTCTCAAAATTCCAAGAAAGGAAAAAAGAAATACTAATCAAGATGTAGCTTAAAAAAATGGAAGGTAATTATTTCTGAATATCTGTTTGCATTTGCTTTAGTGCATGTGTTTGTAATGAGTGTTCTTGAGGAGTCTGGAATACAGATTCCAGTTTAGATAGACGTAATAGGAATTATAGTACGACGATACTATAATTGTTTATTTATTGGATTTACGAGGTAAAGTATATAAAACTATCTTCCTTATGTGATTTGAACACAGATGTTTTCCCCTTCCTAAAGTAAATGAATATAGAATGCACTTAGAGATGTAAGGAAATTTGAGATTCCTCAAGAAAACTGGTAACCCAGTAATTATTTTGTCATTTGTTTCCATAATCAGCAGTTTGACAGATGTTGCAAATTTCCAGGTTTGATGTTCAGTGAAACTTGACAAATGAGTGTCAGATTTTACCCTAGATAATTATTAGCTCTTTCTGCACTTACAGAAGGTGGAGTGTTGCAGGATATGCATAGATGTGCAATAAAGCTTTTGCATTCCTGGAAGTCTGTAGTATAATGGACAATTTACAGAACAATTGGATGGTATTGTCAGAAATTCAACTCTGAAATATCTTATCTATTCAAATATGCTGTCAAGATCTTCTCACACTATTACAACCTTTGGAAAACAGCCAAAAAACCATAAACCTTTCTCAAGGGTCTCTACAACACCCCCTGCCCCCACCCCCAACACAGGCACACACATCCTCACAGCATATCACATGCCTTTTAGGGGACCTCTACAGGCCCATCTTGGATCACAAGGTGATTCTAGGTATGGAACCCCTCTCCAAAACAAATGGAATGACTTTTATTTAGTTAAGAGATTTTATGTGAGGCTTTTTAACTCCTTGATGGATGTTAGTGGGAAAATATATTTCCTATTCATTTTATATTCCTCTTTTACTTTCTCAAACTCAGGTTGCTTCATAACCTGATAATTGATTCATTGTAGACTAAATAGAGTATTTTGCTGAATGCTGCATATATTGGTCAAGGAATAATTGAGGAAACAGGTGAAACAAGAAATAGTGATTAGATATTGTGAACAGTATCAGATAGGTGAAATAAGGAATTGTGATTAGCTACTGTGAACAGGATTAGGTATTAATTAGGAAATAATCTGAAATTAAACCCTAATTCACAGAGCTGTAGATGGGAGGCTAAGAATATCAGATTCTGATTCTATACATTCTTCTGAATATGAAGATATGAAGCAGACCCAAGCACAAAACTTTCTAGAATCTCTGGTACTCTTGATTATTTTGACAATGATTAGGCACCAGTAGTTGTTTCATATTGACAACCAGGTTGAATGTGACGCCTCTGGGATGAGGCTGATTTAAAGAAGTAATGGTTTAGAATTACTCCAAATAGCAAATGTAGCATATACATATGCTAAAAAATAATAAGAAAAATAGGTCAAATTCTGAATGTCTTACTAACAACAGTTAATTAATGTGACAAAATACAACTGAACATCCAAGAAATGGTCTTTGTATTTTAAAGATTTATGGATTTAAAGATTAAGACCACATTTGTTCTCTATCATCCCCCAAAATTATGCCATAAAGCGAAGGGTAGATACTTGTTTAATATGTCTTCTATTGTCTCCAAATTTCTGTAAAATTACTCCAGTCAATAATATTGCACTTGCAATTCTACTCTCCAAATATAACTTTTGAAGTAATTTGATATGGGCAAATTGAATCTTTAACTAAAATGACTGTACACCTGTAGGAACCAATCTTTCTCTATTAAAATGGAATAAGCACTCAAAAACATTAGTTAGGAAACAACCTAGACTAAAAGTAAGTTTTCTTTATTCAAATAGGCAAAATAATTGCAGGTATTATTTTCCACTTTTAAAAAGGAAGTTAAACATTGTTCTAGTTTGTTAGCTCCCGAATGCAACACACCAGGGACAATTGGCTTTTAATAAAAGGGGGTTTATTTGGTTAGTTCTTCAGAGGAAAGGCAACTAACTTTCAACTGAGGTTCTTTCTTACGTAGGAAGGCACAGGATGGTCTCTTCTGGCCTTCTCTCCAGGCCTCTGGGTTCCGGCAACTTTCCCTGGGGTGATTCCTTTCTGCATCTTCAAAGGCCTGGGCTGAGCTGTGAGTGCTGAGATGAGGTATGCTGAGCTGCTTGGGCTGTGCTACATTGTGCTCTCTCATTTAAGCACCAGCCAATTAAGTCAAACATCATTCATTGCAGCAGGCACACCTCTTAGCCGACTGCAGATGTAAATCAGTAACAGATGAGGTTCACGTACCATTGGCTCATGTCCACAGCAACAGAACTAGGTGCCTTCACCTGGTCAAATTGACAACTGAATCTAACTACCACAGCCATCAACACATTACTCTATGCCTTTACTAAGGCTAAACAAATGACAGTTTCCATAGATTCCACTCATTCAAATAGCAGATGAAATAATTCAGTATGTCCATGCTAGCATGCATGGAGAGGGAGAAACAGAAAAGCTTAGTCTTTGTTTATGGGAATAATGCAGCAACAACTACATATTTATTGGTAATGAAGTAAAAGCAGTAAGCAAATTTGGTTCTACTGAAAATAGCGTTTCAGTGGGATTCCATCCTTAAATCCCTGTTTTTGGGTTTTAGCAGATCTTTAAATGGTATTAATCATAACCACAAAGACAGGATTTTAAACCTTGGGAAATGGATCATTTATATTATATAGAATTTAAATAGCAGTGTTCTGATTCAACAAAACAATATGTCCATTTCTTGGAGTTCTTTGTAATAAAACTGAAGCTCCATATTGTATGCTCTCTTATGAATGATGGCAAATGGAAGGAGTAAGGAATAGTAGAATTGTGGAGAGACTACTCATTTATCTATCTTACGTGCTTTTTAATGTTATTTTTGAATATTGTATACATAAACTCAATTCTGTAAGTTGACCTCTTTAGAAAGTAATTTAAACATCATATTAAGTGGATACGAAAGGATCACAAGAAATATCTTTGAAGTATGCTAGCTGCATTCTGTTAAGAAAAACAAAATAAAAACAAAAATAAAAGAAAACATAGGGTGAAGTAATTTCACCATAAAACTGCAAACTTGTATAGCAGGTGTGCACCATAAATTCTCCATTTTAGCTGCTGACGAAAGGTCTGAAAGAACAGGAGAATTTTGCAAATAAAGGAGGTGGAACTTGTGGAAATTGCTTTGATCAAGTGTTACCTCTTCAGAGATGACTAAAATGTTGTTTCTGATCATGAGGAGGTGATAATCTAGAAAAATGGAGACAAGTTAAAAAAAATGAGGTGCATTATATGCAGAAATTTAGTGGAGGTGCAAAAGAAGTATCGTTAGGGTATGAAGATCAGACAAATGTTCACAGAGAATGCTCGTATTTGAGACCTGCAGCTATAAAACTTTTCTCTGGTTGTAAAATAGCTTAAAGCTAAGATCAGTGTCTGTGCCTTGGGAAGATTTTGATATGAAGTTAGGAGTGATCGTGCTATTTTTGTTTTATTTTGAATGATTTTGTTTTATTTTTGAAACAAAAATTAGAGTTGGCATTGGAAATTCAGTCCATTCAAAACGTCATTTATTGACCACAGAGAAAATAGGTGGAACTTAACTTCCTTCTGTGTCAACTCTATATAATGATAACAAATGTAAAAATTATTTTTAAAAATTAAATTAGAGTGAAACTAAAAATTAGAATTTAGTTGAGGTTGGAGCATTGTGGGTAGAGAGGTGATTGTGGAGTATATTTGACTTACTTTCCTGAAAGATTTTCTGTCTTTAGAGAAAATATTCTCACTATAGTCGAGATATTTTCCAGACCCCAAGAAAAATGAATTCATTAAAATCATGATGATATTTGGGCTGCCATTTTTAATCCATCCATTTATTTTTCAATGGGAAATCCAATTAAACTTCCCCTAAAAGGAAAGCTGTTACTTACCATCCTTCTATTCATCATTGTCTATTTCCTGGATTGAGGTATAGAAAATTAAGTCTGTATATGATTTTTTAAAATCCAATTTTTTTAACGAAGAGAATATATATGGGAATTTTCACTTTTATAATCATAACTGGAACACAGTAAATCTGTGTAACTTTTAGTTTGTATTATTATCTTATCCCATTTACTTTGATTCCATGTCATCCTTTCTCTCTTAAACTACACAGGAGCAAATATTTATTTTGTATTTAAAGATAATCTAGTTTTTCTGTGTCAGCATACTCCATATTGAAATAAGAGAATTCAAGTTTCTTGCACATTTAAGGTCTGTAAATCAAACTTAATCACTTATTTTAGGTAAAAATTGTCTCAGTTTTTAAAGCTTTGCCATGTAAACATAAATGTAGTCATTTCCTATTCATGCTGAAGGTCACAAAACCACATGTAGAGACAATATATAGCACACTGAAGGATCTTGATTTAAGGATGAATCGCTTGATTTTATTGAGTACCTACTGTCCTAAACAAATTACCTGAAGGATCTCACTTAACCTCCATGACACTTTAACAAGATAGTTTTATATAGATGATTATATAGATGTTGAAAGATGAAGTTCATGGACGTTGTCTACTTGTATATGGATATACATCTAATGTAATTAGCACAACAAACAATTTTAAAAATCTGTCCTTTCCACTACACCTTTCTGCCTCAGGGAACTGAAAGTCATAGCATATAATACAGGATATATTCTAGTAACAAGATTTGATCCAAGTCTGAAAACCGTATTGTAAGGATATTAGTTATTAGGCATTAAAATAGATGAGTTTTTCACCTAGGTTAAGATTTCTTTTACTACAATAGATATTTCATGCTTTCAGAATAGGTTGTGAAATACTGTTTTTTTTTCAGTTAAAAGTTTCCACTGTTTCAAAAAAACTAAGAAAGAAGAAATGTGTATGAATCTCTTATACCTTGTTTTATAACTGAAAACTGATTATTTTACTCAGTGCGTATCTCAAGTGCAAAAGTCAGAGTTAAGCAGCTTTAGGGCATGTACTAAGTAAAATAAATAATTCATTTGCCTTAAAAAGTCGACAGTGTGAAGAAAAACACAGTTATGCTACAAAGAGTAAATATGAAGGCAACAGTTTTAACTTCAGTGTAAGATTTTAACTACATTTAATATTACTTAGAGATATATTATAAATACATACACTAAATACCAAATTCTGTGTATTGATATGATGACAAAATAATAGTCCAGGAAACCCTGTTGTAAGGCAGCAGATATATTACAGTAGTAAACTAAATAATGCACTATCTGTAATCATCAGTAACTGCATGAGGAAGAACATGTATCTTTTAACATAGTAAATCTGTGTTGGAATAAAATTTAGAGTTGTAACTGTTTAATTCTAGTCTATTGCTTCCTCTCTGATGCCATACTATTAGTCAATAAAAACTGATATGATCACAGACAAAAGCATAGTGGACTAAGCGATAGAGAAACAATAGCTTTCTGCATAAGGTGATGCATATATAACCAAAGATTTATTTGTATCTCAGATGTTAAGCAAACTGAAACTGCAAAATAGAAATTATGTTTTAAATCTTTTTCTCACTCTTTCACACTCCAGTTAAAGCAATCAATAAGTATGATAAATATACCATTTGAACATTTTTTCCCATTTTTGTCTGGAGCCCTTTATTTGCATATCCCTGCAGGAATGCACAATATAAATATAACCTATATCAGACATGTTTATTAGAAAAGTTGAGCTATAATCGCTATGCCAATACCACACTGTCTTGATGACGATAGATTTATAGTAAGCCTTGAAAACAGAAAGTGAAAGTCATTCAACTTTATTATTATTTCACTATTCTAGATCTTTGGCATTTTCACAGAAATATTAGTATGACATTAACACTTCAAAAAATGTCTTTGAAGTTTTGATAGAAATTGTAATGAACCTATCAAACATTAGTTTGGAGAGAGACCTGATCTTTAACATTTTTCATTCACTCAATCCATGGATACAACATGTTTCTGCATTTATTTAAGTCTCAGTAATATTTTGAAGAGGTCTTGCACATCTTTAACACCCACATTCCTAGGTATTTGATATTTTTAAGTTTTTGTACAAAATAGTTTATTAATCACAATTTATAATTGCTCACAGGTTGTATATAGTATATGCAGGCTGAAAAATTGCTAAATGCACATATTAACTTCTGTAATTTTTTATAGATGTAGCTTTGTTTTTTAATGTACACTGTAATGGCATATAAGAATAAAATCAGTTTTACTTCTTTTTCCCAATCTTTTAAAAAAATTTCTTGCCTTATTGCACTGGCTAGAATTTCAAGTAAAATGTGGAATATAAACAGTCACAGTAGACATTCATGCCTTGTTTTTAATCTTACGAAAAACATTCAGCATTTCACTGTTAGGTATGATTTTTGCTTTAGGCTTTTCACAAGTATTCTCTATCACCCGTGAAAATAATAAAGTATAAATAATAATAAATAGAAACATTTATTTCTATTCATACTATGCTTAGAGATTTTTTCCATCATGAGTACACCTTGAATTTTGTCAAATGACTTTATAAATTATTGTTCCATTGTTTTCATCTCATTTGATTAACGTGATTTTAGTCATTTTTCTATTAATGTGACAAATTATATTTTTTATTTTTATGAATAAATATATCCATGTGGTTGAGAATAAATTTGATAATATTTTGTTGATGTGTTTACAGTTTTCACAATATTAGAATATATTTTCTTTAATTTTGATGATAAAGAAATAATTTTATAAGGATCATGCTGTTCTTGCAAAAACATCCTTGCGTTCTCTTTCCTGAAAGAATGTTGATAATATTGGAATTACCTGTTTCTTATGTGTTTGATAAAATGTTTGGGCCTAGAGAATTCGGTGGAATATTTAACAGAGTCAATTTTTAAAGGTTGCTGTCAGGCTGTCCTCTATTCCTTTTAGAACTAGTTTTCTTAACTGGTGTTTCTGAAGGAATTTGTTCCTTTCTTCTAGGTTGACAAATTTGTCTACACAAAGTTGTTTACTGTATTCTCTTTATTACCTTTTAAATGTCTGTATGATCTAAGTGATATATCATTTCATTTGTGATATTAGTCATTTGAAGTTTCTTTCTTTCTCTTTTAAATTAATATTTCTTGGGTTTTTGCATTAATGCATTCAAGTCTCAAAGTTTGACTTTGTATATTCTCTGTATTTCTTGACTAGTTCTATTTAATTGATTGAAGTAGAACTCTGTTGAAATAGATTTTGAATTTAATTTACAGCTGTTTTATAGATTGTTTACAGTTTATTACCTTATTGTTGATACAGCTTCTTTTCTCAGATAGCAATTGAAATGTCTAATCTTTTAAGCACTGCTTCAGCTCTGTTAAATCTATTTTGATATATTGTGTTTTCATTTTTATCTGATTAAAAATAATTTAGAATTTCGTTTGTGAAATCTTATTTGACCCAAAGAATATTTAGATATGTGGTGCTTAAATTTGACATATTCAGATTTAATCATACATCTTATGTTTATATTTTAATACTGTGATGGTCAAAGAATACATTCTATATAACAGTAATATTTGAAATTTACTGAGAAAGTACTTTATGATGCAGTATATGGTTTATCCTGGTGACTGTTCCCAATGCACTTAAAAATACTGTGTATTTTGCTATTTCTAGTTGAAGTATTTTATAAAGATCAATTAGATTTAATTGGTGGATAGCTCTCCTCAAATTATCTATAGTCATACTGATTTTTTGTCTATTGTTCTATCAGCTACTGAGAAGAAGTGTTAAAATCACCAGCTATGATTATTGATGTAAAAAAATTATCTCTAATTCTTTCAATATTTTTTCATTCATTTATACATACACATTTAGGATTATGATGCATTCTTGAGGAATTTTCCTTTGATCACTAATAATTATCCCTGGTCTTACAGAAGACATTCATCAAATTTCATTAGATTGTTAGAAATTTGAATAAAAACCTTAAAATTCTATTCAAAACTGCTTCTATTTCTCTTTGATAAGGAAAATGTCCATTTATAAAGAAAGATAAATTTGTAAATACCCAGGATGATAAAAGTTTGTATGTGACAACAATATTATACTGACTTACAGTTTTTAATCTCATACAGAGATAACATTTTTTGTAAACTTTTATGAGTTGCTTATTCCTTATGATGAATAAGTGAGTTAGAAAATGGTGCAAAAAGATTTATGTACCTTCTGATAATGGAGGCCATAAAATATTTCCCCAAAGTCTCAATTTCATCACCAATTCGTTTAGGCTGTATTTTGACAGTATGATATCTCAGCAAGAATGCAAATTTAATGGGTAATTTGAAAGAGCTGAGTAGATGATATGGAAAATTTTGCCAAGCTTTAAACCACTAAAAATTAGGTGTCATTATTGTTAATCAGCATTTCTGAGATAAAGAATTGAATGGATCATTGGAAAACTCAACATCCAAGAGAAGTTCAATCTTTCTTATAATTGGAATTCCAGTGCTATATTGAAGTTCACTGAAAAACATCAGCAAAATATGTTAGGGCCTAAAACTCAGATCTCGTCAATGAAAATGAGTAAAGTAAATGAAGAGATGCTGTGAATGATCAAGTTTGGAAACTGTTTGGACGTGGGCTGCAAAGAAGAAGTAATTAAAATGATCCTAATTTAAAACTAGCTCACTAGAAAAATAAATAAATGAGAAAAGTTTCTGTTTTTAGGGAGAAGATTGAATTCAATTTTGGACATGCAGTCATTCGTCAGGAAATCTATGTCAGAATATCCAACTGGGTGTGTATCAGTGTTGAAATGAATTACCAGTTCTAGGTTTTGATTTTAGGAGAATTCTGTCTGTGAGCTTAATCACAGAATTTTCTTTTATATTTTGGAGTGGATGTACATGAAAGTATAAGATAATTGGAAAATTCTATGGAATATTGGGAAGAATGATCATTACAGATGAGTGTAGTCAGAATTCAGGAGACTGAAAAGGTAAATCAAAGGTATATTGATTCAGGGCACTCTTTTTTAAAATGTAATTTTATTGAGATATATTCATACCCCATATAATCTACCCAAAGTATACAATCAGTATCATCATATTCACAATATCATTATATTGTTGTTCATTCATCACCATGATCATTTTTAGAAAATTTGCATTACTACAGAAAAAGAAATAAAAAAAAGAAACCCCAAACATCCCATACTTCTTGCCCTACCCTCTTATTGACCACTAATATTGGACTCCATCCAATTTTAAGACTTACAATAGAGGTAGGTTAACTAAGATAGAGTAGTATTGTCAGGATGCTATTTTAATTGAGATTTTTGTAGTTGTTTTTGTTGTTTGTTTTGTTCTTCAGTTTTCAGGTCTTAGTAACTAAGATCATTTTTGTTTTCAATTATTATCAGGATGCCTTATATTTCTGTACAACCTTAAAAATTAAGTTGTTTTATGAAATGGGTTGTTTGGGTGGAATCCCAATTCCTACAGACTCACCAGAGGTGATTTTTTACTAAAGCCTCCTTACTTGTTGAGTCCTTATTCTACAGCAGGCAAAACTGAATTATTCTTTTAAAAAGATATTTTAATAAAGGGATATTGGTCAACTCACATTGTGATGGAAGGTTATTATATGTTATGTATATGTCCGCAGAGTGAACAGTGAATGGAGACTACAATGTGATAAATTAAGTGAGGTGAGACAGATGGGTGTATATATTAAAGAATCAGAAGAAAAGTAGCCTGAATAATAACCCTAGCTATGCTTTATTAAATAACTTTTCTGAGCTAGATACTATGCTGCCTTTTGGTTTGTCTTATTTAACTTAATTTTGCCAACAGCCAAAGTAAAATATACAAAGATCTCAATATTTTATGACTAAAATAAATTTATCAAGGCTCTTACTCTTCCATTTTTGATTATTCATACTTGTTTACTTTCTTGTGTCTTTGATGTTGAACTTATTCATAGCTTCCACATCTAAAGGAAAGCAATCACCCTGTTGGCCATACTTTTGGACTCCATTTCCTAACCGTCCAACTTGAACTTTACCCTCTCCCAGATAGATTTGGTCAACAGTCTACTGAAACTGCTCCAGAAATGGCTTTGCATATGATTAGCTTCTCCAGTCTTCCTTCTGAAATTCCTTTCAAAGTTTAATACCACTGATCACATTTTCCTTGAATTACTCTTCTTAAATGCCAAATTATTCTAGATTCTCTCTCTTCTAATCATTGGTCTGATTTTACATATACCTTCCTTTTCTTCCCCCATCCATGATAGTAATCTTGTCTGTAATATTCTCATTTTATTGACAATCTATATTTTGAACTTTGAATGATCAGCTTCTCATAATTAACATATTTAATTTATAGTGGGACCTGTTATGCCTTTTTCAGTTACTTTGAGAATTATTTTGTACGCCAGCTGTTTCCCTCTAGTCTCACACCTCCCATTGCCTACAACTCTAATTCAGTAGGAATTAGCCGTCACTAAAGAATACGAGCTAGCCAGGGAGGGTTTCTGTTGCTTTCCATCTCACCCCAACTACCCTGTCACCAACTATATACAAGTAACATAGGATGCATAGTATTCATTACGGTTCATGCTGGAAATACACTATTTGCTCTTGAACATGATTACTTTTTAAAAATTATCAACACAATGACCAAAGTGAATAGTAAAAATGGAATTTGTGTTCTATACAGAAAACCTATTTCAGAGCACACAAGATAGTAAAGAAAAAAGTTATGTATCAATGTGTAACCACTTTCTTTGTCTCTTTTTAACAGAAAGTTCTTGAATTTAAATACAGAGTTCTGCTGGTGATTACTTAGCATGAAGAGACTAGATTGCTGAGAGCAGTAAAATATTTTGAAATATGTGTTCACTCCTGGCCTGTATATATTCCTATATATTAAACATTCAAATGATAAATTAGAGTCAATATTTATGACAGTTCATTTACTATCATGAGATGTGAAGGGCAAGGTTGTGAGTTTATGCCTGTTAGATTCCAGAGTTCTTTATCTTATTTAAGGGTGTCAAACAGGGATCTTAAACATTATTTTAATGATAGGTGAGAAAACAGACAGAGAGGGAGACTGCTTAGTCAAGGTCACTCAACTATTTAGTAGCTCTTCCAGGAATACTAGTTTTCTACTGCTGTGTAACAAATTACCACAGACTTAGTGACTTAAGACAACATCTACTTATTATCTCATAGTTTCCATAGGTCAGGAATCTGGGTACAGCAGAGCTGGGTACTCTGCTTAGAGTAGCCCAAGACTGAAATCAAAGTATTGGCTTGGGCTGCAATCTCATCTAAGGCTCAGGGCTTATTACAAGCTCCGTGATTGATGGCATGCTCCAGTCCCTTGTATATATAGGGTTGAGATCAGTTTTCCTTCTGGCTATCAACCAGGGGCCATTATCAGTTCCTAGAGGTCATTTTCCATTCCTTACCACTTGGCTATCTCTATGGCATGGTGGTTTGTTTTTTCTTCAAGGCTAGCTAAACACCATGTGCTGCTGCTTCAAATCTTTCTTTCTTCTGCCATTTCTGACCTCTAGACCTCTAGAAAGGGCTCAACTGATTTGTTGGGGGTTGGAGATGATACATGGTGTGCCTACCAAGAACTGAAAAACTGGGGGCGGAGGTGAGGGTATCTTATAATTCTGCCTACTATGCTGAGTCTGGAACATGGGGTTCTTCTCCCTCCCCTGTCTAAGTGTTTTCATCTTCATGTTTCAAGAATGAAACATTAACTTGATTCATAACATGTGAACTATCCTGTTGTTTTTTTTTAAGACATATGAGAAGCCATGATTTTAGAGATAAACAGAGATTCATTTGGAGGCATTCAATTTCTTTTGAAGTTGAGCAATAAAATATCAATTCAAATTATTGCTCCAGACGTTGTTTTTTGCTTTTGCATGGGCAGGTACCGGAAATCAAACCCAGATCTCCGGAATGGCAGGAGAGGAATCTGCCTGCTGAGCCACTGTGGCCTGCCCTCCAGACGTTTTTGAGATTGTATTCTTCAGAACAGATTATGGCTCCCAGAGTTGTCATACAATTTTATATGAACACACATGATCTGGGACTAGTAAATCTAAAAGGTCCATTTGAGATGGCCACAACTGACGGTCACTGTTACTCCTGTCAGACATGAACTACCTGCTTCTTCAAATACTACTTTGATAAAACTGCAGTTCAGAACTCCACTGTCTACTGAAGAGATCAGAGAAGTAGACTTGAATAGCAGTTGTAGCAATAATAGATGAAGTCCCAAAATGACAGAAACGGTGAACTCTAGGTACTCCCAAGTATTTCCAGAGGTATTACAAATAAGCCATGAAATTCAGCTTTCCATAGCCTTTGATCAAAATCAAAAACTTTTTCCCTGGAGGTCAGCAATCTTGCCTTGCGAGGTCATATGTGGAGTCTTAAACTCCATAAAAAACCTGAACTCTGTCAAAAAGCTTTCAGGGAAAAGTTATTTTTTATTAGGAAGAGTTCCAGACCAGAGAATTCTGGATATATATTTCCAGCTAACATTTTTAATCACTTGTGTGATATTTGGGTAATCAAGATTATCTGTGCCAAAAATTATTTAACTAAAAGTGGAGAAGCATCTTTATTATTTCTCAATATCATCCTCTGCATTGAATTCTTCCCCCACAATAGAATTCCAAATGGGATTTTAATTTTCGCAAATAGTACATCATGCATCAACTTCCAACAGTAAAGACATTGTTTCCTATTCCTCTTTCAGACCCTGAAACAGATGTGTGTGTTCTTTACATACTGCTTCAACTCAACTTTGTTACAAGTATTTGTAAATTTAGTGAAAATCCTCTCCTTTTCACTCTCCACCCCATTCTTCTCATTCTCTTCATTAAATGCCATGCATGCCTAGTTTTTCATAGGCTACTCAACTGGTCTAATGCCAGATTTGAAATCCTATTTGGTGACTTGTTCTTCTAGGTTTCTAACATTTTCTTTGGCCAATTCTATGACTTCTTGGTTTTAAATGAAACCTAATTCTCTACCAGATACCACGTTCCCTAAACACTTTCTGGAGGAATCTCCACCTCCCAAAGAAGAGAAGCTTGTGCATGTGTGGTGGTAATGGTGATAGACTTCCAAAACCCAGTCCCAGGTTATATCTGTACCACCACTCCATAGAACTATTTATTTGAAGTACATAATGGTTCTTTAGAAAATATAGAAAAGGGATCTAAATTTGATGTATCTCCAGATCCTAGAGAAAAAAGTCCTTAATGTTACCTTTTGATATAGAAAGTGTTCTAGTTTGCTAGCTGCCAGAATGCAACACACCAGAGATGGATTGGCTTTTAATAAAAGGGGATTTATTTTGTTAGTTCTTCAGAGGAAAGGCAGCTAACTTTCCACTGAGGTTCTTTCTTACGTGGAAGGCGCAGGATGGTCTCTGCTAGTCTTCTCTCCAGGCCTCTGGGTTCCAACAACTTTCCCCGGGGTGACTTCTTTCTGCATCTCCAAAGGCCTGGGCTGAGCTGCAAGTGCTGAGATGAGGAATGCCAAGCTGCTTAGCTGTGCTACGTTGGGATCTCTCATTTAAGCACCAGCCAATTAAGACAAACGTCACTCATTGCAGCAGACACGCCTCCTAGCCGACTGCAGATGTAATTAGCAACAGATGAGGTTCACGTACCATTGGCTTATGTTCACAGCAACAAAACTAGGTATGCTCACCTGGCCAAGTTGACAACTGAATCTAACTAACACAGAAGGTAATGAAAATCAATGATAAATTCAAGATTAGTCACTGAAGCTTTGATAACTACCTCTAAAAAATATTTATTCCCTTAATCTTTAAATTTAGTGTTCCCTAAATTGAAGCCACGATATCTCTTGACCTTTTGATATTAATCAAGCTAACCAGATTATGATTCAAAAAGACATGAAAAAATGTACCAAGTATGGTTTCAATTTCATTTAATGCTTTTGGTTTAATTGCTGGGTTATGATCACTGAAAGTGGTTGTATGCGTGGAATATGAGGAACCGATATTACATAGCTCTGTCCACATATTTCTATTGTTTGCAATTAAGAACTCTGATTAATATGTCTGATTTATTTGCTATATCAGTTGATATTGCATCTGTTATCATGTGACAAATATCCCAAATGACTATGGTTAAATAAGATAAGCAATCCTGGGATGGTAAGATACTTCCTGGTACCAGGGATGCATGAGTTTTCTTTCTTATTTCTCTGCCTTTCTCTACACATTTCATAGTATTCTATCCCTTAGTTTCCTAGTGGCCCAAGTGTGGCTTTCTAAAATCTAGTTTTCATCCCTGTATTTCTTACCACAAGGGAGCAGAGGGGAAGGGTGTACTCCTTTCTCCAAGGCAACTTCTCATTAAACACCGTATTTCTCCTTTCTTATTCATCCTAAAGACTTGAGTTTAGTCATCTCTAAACTCTGTCTGTTCACACCAATCTGCAAGGGTATCTGGAAAACATAGACTTTTTTCTAGATAAGGATATTTTCACCTAATGTATTCTAATATTAAGGGAAAAAAGATACAATACTGCAGATAAATTTTGGTCTCTACAACATATAAACTATTACAATAACTCTTGAACAAATTTCATATTGCTAGTTCTTGCTGTCATATTCATGTATCACAGCATGAATAATCTTCCCTGAGCATTGATTAAGTCAATACTCTAAGAAACATGTCCACCAACTCTGGAAATAAAAACAAAACAAAACACAGAAAACTAACCATATGGGGAAAATTTGGGGCCAAAGTAATCCATAGCCTCCTAAGTTGTTTGATATTTGACAATGACGAAAGAATATTTAAGCTGTTTACTATGGAAATGTTAACAATTTATCTTTCTTCTTTATAAAGCATATGTTTGATTTCATTTGTATTAGCAACAATAAAAAATTATATGCAGGGATTTATAAATTATATTGCACATGTATTTCTTTTGAAAAATACATTTATTGAATTTATTGCAAGATTATTCTAGACAAGCAGAAGATGAAATGTATAATATGTGAAAAGAGAAACTATGGTACAAAGCTAGTAAAAAAAAACAAAATAGTAAAATTAAAATAATCTTCACGTACTTAGGAAAAGACTGTGGCCATGGTAATGAGTAGCATTCAGAATTACTTATACACTTGTTTAATCTATCAACAACTAACCTCAGTAAACATAGTCTGAAAGCCAACCAATCAATTGCAATCCTTCACTTCTGTCAGTCTGTCAAGAATAAGCTCACTTCAATAAACATGCTTTTCAGTGCCAACCAATGAGAAATAATTATTTCTCACCTGAGTTAGCGCATCTCTGAATAGGATGTCAACCAACTTATGCCTGGAAGTCCATGGATTTTTGAACTCCAAGCCTCTAAAGACTTACCTATATGAACAGCAGTCTATTTCACTTGGAGAGACCTTGCCAGATGAGCATGTATTTCCCGTTCTGTAGATGGCAATAAATTCAGCTTTTTCTTTTAATTTCAGGTGTAAGGTGATGGTCGCTTCACCCATTATACTGTGATAACTTTGTATGTTTCACATCCTAACTTAGTGATGGTGTGTCATTTTTAAAACATGCTTAATATTATAGCATTGCCTTTAGCATTTTTAACTCTCTGTTCCTCTCTAATCATTTTTAAGTCTCATTGTTTTAGACCTGTCTCTTATGAATAGCATATGGCTTACTTTTAATATTTTTGTGTTCTATTCATAAAATAAAAGCAGTCCAAATTAGCCATGTCAATTGATATGGTTCAACAATCCTTTATTGCTGAACATATTGGCCAGGAAGAACCTATTCTTTTCTCCTCATGTTTCCATGAGAGAAATTCCACTTCCAAGAGGGAACTGTTTTGGAGTACAATTAGAGAAGTTAGGAAAAGGTCTCCGAATGTGTAGCTCCTCAGTCTTCTTCAGAATGGAAAATTCTTAGGACAATGGTTTCTTTTTCTACCTCCATATAGAACACAACCTGGCCTTGCACGAGACCTGAGGTTGGAAGGTCTGATTATGATCGTCTCTGCCTGAAGTCATAAAGAAGTTGCTCATTGTGTCATAGGATCCAGCCCGAATAACCAACATAACGGTGAAGAAGACAACAGTAGTGACAGCAGTAAAGGTACTGAAAATTGTTTTTATCTTTTGAAACATTTTTGCAAAGTAGATAAAAAAAAGCTTGATTTGTTTTTGGAGAAATACATTTTAGATCATCAGACTAAAGCCTGTACACATGGGGTGTCTTCTCATATTGCAATATGGTTTATTTTGAATTATACAAATGTAGTACTTATATTTTTCAAGAAACTAAGATATCTTAATCTATATATCTGCCCATCTTTGTGGAAGATACTCTGGGTTTCCAAAATTAAAAATTGTCCAAAAGAAAAACACACCATTACTGAAAAAAACTAAAAGAATACATTCCATTTTCAGCCATATTTTTATGAACTATACCTTTTATTTTCTCTGCTGTACCAGTCAGTATTTCTCGAAAATGATTTCCAGGATTCCTGAAATTATTGCTATATTTTCTTTGCTAATATTTTATTAAGAATATTTGTGTCTATGTTCATGAGACATATTAGTCTGTTTTTTTATTTTTGTATTATTTTTATCTGGTTTTGGTATCAGGTTAATGCTGGGCATGTAAGCTAACTTCTGTTTTTCTAAGAGAAATTTGTAGGATTGCTGTTATATATCCCTTAAATGTTTCATAAAATTTAGTGATGAAACCACTTGGGTCTTTGTGTGTTTTGGTGGAAAGTTTTTGCTTATAAATTCAATTTTTTTAATAGAAGGGCCTCCACTTTACCTGTTTTTTCATTAGTTCATTTTTATAATTTGTGCTTTTCTGTTTCTTTTCTCTGATTTTTTCTTTAATTGTATAGTTAGAGGTTTATCAGTTGTATTGATTTATTCAAAGAACTATGTTTTAGGTTTATTCATTTTTTTTTGCTAATTTTCCCCCATTTTCTATTTCCTTGATTTCTGCTTTTATCTTGATTATTTTATTTCTTTTTTTCATTATGGATTTAATTTATTTTAATTACTAACACCTTTAGCCTTATAGTTACCTCACTGATGTTTGACCATTATTCATTTTGATATTTCTAAAAATATAAATTTCCCTCTAAACAATTCTTAGTTGCATCCCACAAATTGCAATGTATTATACTTTATATTTTGTCATTTCAAGATATTTTATCTCTCTTGTGAATTTTTCTTTACATATATGCTTTAGCAATATTTTGTATTTCCAAATATGTGAATATTTTCCAAATAGCATTCTGTTATTTCTTATTTAATTTTATTGTGACCAAAAAACATACTCTAAATTATTTTAATGTTTAAGACTTATTTTACCATCGAGTATATGCTCTATCTAGATAGACAATTCTTTCCCTAACCTACTTTAGTACTTTAGGTTGCCATTCAATTGACTATTGATCTGCATAGCTTCTTATAAGTTAACAGTCATTCTCATGTTTTTCTTTTTTTAAATGACTATGTTTTTCTGGATGATTTTAGGGCTTTCACTTTTTCTGCTTTTAGAAATTTGATAATGATTTGACTTGTGTGTTGTGTGGGTGCATGTGCATCTGTCTTTGTATATTTATCTTTCTTGGAATTCAGTGAGTTTTCTGGATATGTTTATTGATATTTTCTATTGAATTGCAAATTTTCATGCATTTTTCTTGAAATATTCTTACCTCTATTTCTCTGTGTTCAATTATACCCATTTGAACTGGTTTGATACTGTCCTATAGGCCACTGACTAAAGCTCTGTTTGATTGTTTTCCAGTTTTTTCCTCCCTTCATTTTGTGTTGATTCTATTGCAATGTCTTCAACTTTGCTGAATTTTTCTAAATTGCTATTGACTCTTTCCAGTTAATTTTTCATTATTTTTAATTGTTATTTATGTAAGTGAAATTTGGCTCTTTAAAAAAATAATTATCTTTCATTTCACTCCACATTATGTTCTTTTCTTTTCTTTTAAATACTCATTTTTTTTTTAACTTGCTTAAATATCCTGGTCTGCTAGTTCCATCTTTGGTTATTTCTGAGTCTGTTTCTACTCACCTTTTCTGCCCCTCTGATGTGGATATCATATTTTCCTGCTTCTTGCAATTTCTAGTAATTTTATTGGATGCTACTCATTGAGGATGCCACATCTGGATTTTTTTTTTAAATCTCTTTGATAGAATGACAGTTTTCATTTTATTAGATACATAAGCTACATATGTATGAATTTGATCTTTTTGAGACCTGCTTTTAAAGTTTGTTTGGGTATTTTAAGCCAATTCTCTTGCATGCATCAAGAGTGTCATAAACTCCAGGGGTAATTGAAGTCCACTACTCGGCTGTAATTCTCTGGTGTCTGTACTGAATACCTTATGTGATAACTACTCACTCTCCACCATGGTTGGATTGAATTGGACCATGTCCTTTCCCTGTGTTGGGAATGTTCAGCTGACTACACTTCAGTTAACCTTTACTTAGCTTTGTGGGGGTTAATGCTACAGATGTGCAGCCTTATACTCAGAAAATTCTGTAAGAGCCCCCTATGCAGATTGCTTGGCCTCTTTTTATGAATATCCCTTTCTATCTGGAACTTTGGCCCACAATGGCCAATCACCTCAGCTTCTCCAAATTCCTAATTAAATATCCTAGTACCCAGAAAACTCAGGCCTTGATAATACTTGTTTGGATAACTTCTTCTTTTTTTGTCCACCATCCAAAAAATTATTTTCAGGGAGAAAGCTTGGAATTGTATTGGACTTACATAATTTCAATTATCAGAGAATACATTGTATTGCCTTTCCATAATCAAATCTCTGAACTAATGTTTTCATATATTTTGACAATTTTTCTAGTTGTTCATGGTGAGAGGTTAAGAATGTTTCCTTTTTTTGTATGATGGCCTAAAGTAATACTCTTTTTGAAGTAATTTTTCTTTTCCTTTTCTTTAAGCCTTGCTAAAGCTCAGTCCATTAGCTATCGACTTCATAATTTCTGTGGTATTTATTAAAATGTAGATATCTGGACTCTGCCCCAACCTAATCAAAATAATCTACATTCCTAATAAACTTTCCAAGTTGATGATATGCAGGATAAGGATGAAAAATCCCTATGATAGGATATAGGTAGATAAAAATATTGTGTAAAACTTTCTATATGGGCAAAATGGGATTTACTTAACTTGATTATAAAATATGAAAGCGATTGATGTACCTGGATTTTAGCACCACATTTGGGGATGATTTAAATCAAAATGCTGAAAGCTTCTTGCTGAGATTGCTAATTATAGGCTTCAGATTGCTGTAAAATATCACTGTGGATATGAAAAGAGATTTTTGCTTCATGAAATTTTTAATCTATTGTATGAGACTTCAGATGTGGCCTAACATGCTCCCACAGTCCTGGAAAATATAATTAGGTAAAAATACATCATGAACCACTCACATTATCTGGATTATATGAATCTATCCTGAGACTGAAGGTGCAATGGTAAAAGTGTGAAGAAAGTGTTGTGTTGCTCATAGGTGTACACTGAGAGACGGGATAATATATAAGGGTTAGTATTTGAGCAAAGGTGGAAAGGAAAATAATATTAGGAGATTTTGGAAGACAGACATACTGAGTAAACTGACTTAATTTTTAACATCAGAAGGCACCAAAGAAGCTGCCTATCTTACATCTTATCCTGAGTGATACTTGCAGGCAGCATGAAGTGATTCCAAACTAAGTGAAATTTTAAATTCATATTTTGTCTTAGAGGAAAATAGTAAAGGATAAACTAGGGTAGGAGATGAGGAGAATCTGCCTGTGCTCTTTCCACATTATTATTATTATTTAGACTATTGGCCTGTGCCAAGTTATGTTTGGAAAAGGGTGGCTGCAGCCTAAAAAATGATGTCCAAACATGCTTCTTTTCTGTTTGAAAAAATGTTAAATTGGCTCCTTAACACATCATTTTTCAGAATAAAACTGCATCAGAAGGGGAAATTTGCAGAATTAAAGAAGCCATGCTACTGTCCACTTTTTCTTTCAACCTCTCAAGTTAAAGTGAATGTTTTCCATCTGTTCATTGTAAAGTCAGAAGAGAGAATGGCTTGCTTGTTAACTTGGCCCGTTATCTGACTATACATAGCACTTAAAGATGACTTCTGTCTAACCCTTTGCTTATTTGTGGTCTTTTGCCCTTTTGGCACCACTGTTCCTCACATCCATCTCAGAAATGTTGAATGTGCAAACCACTCTTCCTAAAGCAATTTGAGTAAGGGGATGATTGGGTCAATAGCAAATCATCTAGGGATTAGGAGGAAATAATTCAAACAGGTACCATATATTCCCTGTGTTAGCAGCATAATATGAAAAGCAGCATAATTTGAAAGAATTCAGAGAAAGAAGCTTAAAAAGAAGGACAAAGATATATTAAAGCATGTTTTTAGTTTACTATGTGGAAACAATATAATTGCTGAATATTTTAGACCTGCTTTACCTGAGTACACAGTTTTTTCTCTACCACACTTCCATAATTGGGCTAATCATGTTTTTATGTTTTTATAAGAAATTTCCAATTTTAATATAGTTTTAGATATACATGAAAAGCTGCAAAGGTTATAGTAAATGAATCCCATGTATTCCACATCCAGTTTCCCTCATTGTTAATAACATATTAGTATGGTACACTTGTCACAATTAATGTATCAGTATTGCTACCTTATAAGTAACTAAATTCCATGCTTCATTTGCATTTCCTTAGTTTTTTACCTAATGTCTTTTTTTCTCTCCCAGTATCCCATCCAAGTTACCATATTATATTTAGTTGTCTTTTCTCCTTAAACTCCTCTAGACTCATATGTGACAGTTTTCTCATATGTTCCTCGTTTTTGATGATTGGGTCATTCTTCTTTGACTGTGGAATAGCCAAGAGAATCAATTGATTGAAAAAAAAAGATTCAAAGTACTTGGTTGACCTCTAGTATATCAAAACTTGCATTTTGTAGAAACTAGAGACAATACCCAGTACTGTCCTTATTTAGGTAGTTCATTGTAATTTATATAGACAATTCAACATTATAAATTGTCACATAAAAAGATAATTTTGGGGCATACAGTATGACCCTCCCCCTACTAGTCTATGAACAGTAGATATTTCCCCCTAGTAGTCTTCAGAACATGTTATGTTCCTGTGTCAGCATAGTTTATGTTGATAGTTCAATTATAAATCTTGACCTTGGTGTGAAGTAAGGCTATTATTCTTTTGAAAAACATGCTTGTGTTTTTATGGAAAAAAATAACTACTATTACATTAGTATTATTGCCTGAATGCAAAGCTCTTTGCCTTGTAAGCTGTACTGGCAACCTCTTGAACTGGGAAAATATCTTCACTCCGTTTGCAAATGAGGATAAAATCAAATGATTCTGTAAGCAGGTAGACATCAAATTAACAATTCCTACTAAGGTATCAGCATCACATTAGATACTTAAATACAAATAAATGTTGATGGGGAATTGATGGGATGTATATAGGAAACACCTGGGTGTATGAATGAATGGGGAAAGGGCATAAAAGGAAGTGAGTCTGGAGCAGCAACACTAATCTCTGCTGACTGTATGGTTTTGCTACAAGCCCATCAACAGGAAAAACATGGTCTGGGCACAGATATTGAACCTTATAACCCTTTCTAACTTTGAGATTCTCTTTCAAATTGCTAAACAAGATTCTCTCACTTCTTGTGTTTAGTCTCATTGGCCAAACCACTTCTCTGAACCACCTGTATTTTAAAACCAAAATCGAGTTTCTCAGATTAGTGTCAGTGCAACCCTGGGATGCTATGAACAGGGTAAAGATTTCGGCCCCAGGCCTACAGGGGTTCAAGTGTTCAAGTGTTATCTCAGCACCTTAGCTCTTGGTTCAAACACAACCATTTGATCCTGCTTGATCTGAAGATATTTAATGGCCACTAAATAAGGAAATGTTTGATAAGTACAACACATATAATCATTCAAAAGCAATACTTTTTTTCCTGTAGGGAAAAAATAAAATATGATACATGATTAGCCAAATGCTAAAATTATTTACTTTAAAACTAAAAGGAAATAATACTTTATTGTCTTACCTTGACTACTGAAGACTTAAAAGTTATTATTACATTAGGCATTAGTATTTTAGTACATTATTTGATCTGTTTCCAAGGTGTGCATTCCACAACAGGAATTTCCAACTAATTTTCACAAATATGTTAGAATAAATTTCCTTTGTAGCTAGAAATATTATCATAAACACATATGACAAAGTCCTAAGGAAAGAAATCAGACATGCCACTTGCCACTTGTGCTGGTGTTCACAAACTGCAGTTCCCATGAGAATTCTAGCCCATGAATTATAAACAAAATTTACCATCATCACTGAAGAGTATCTTTAAATGTCCTTCTATTAGCTACCAAGTTATCTCTGTTTCTATTCTCTATCAATTCTCCAAGTCATAGCGCAATTTTTACCTTTTTTTGCAAGCAGATGTCATCCTAGCAAGATGATAAATGATACTCCGGGAACTGTTTCCTGCAGTATTTTTGGAAAGGCCATGTGCTCAGCAGAGTTTATATCAGAAGCTGCAGATCACAAACCCAGAGTCTTTCCCAATGCTTGAAGGTCAGACAATGGCAATGAACACTAAAAGAAAGCCATCTCTTGTCATTGCGTCTCTTTATGAAGACCTCATTTTGGAGTGATTTCATTAGAAGAATTTCAAATAAAGAAATAAAAGTGGTCTCTTTTAAATTTTCAGACAAGCTTAATATTTGTCCTTTTCATGGAAGTTGTTTGTAAAGTCAGGATAAGGTTACTTTTTGTATTTTATGAGGGAACCTGTTAACTGCACCTTCATTTAGTGTAAATACAATCTTTATTTTATTTAATGAATAATAATATCTAGTAAAATTCCCACATTTCACCATCATTTGCCTGTGGCCCCATCCATTTCCTATTTTGCAATATTTTTATAACAGCATGGCTGTAGCATTCTTCTCCATATACTTATGTATGTGAATATGTGTGTATTTCTTATACACACACACACAATAGTATTTTCACAAATAACAAAAATTAAGAGTGAGGAAAAGATTCATAATTTCTGTCTAATTTCTATATGTTCTGCATACTGACGAGGTACTAAATTATATGTCTGTCCATTTTATCAGTACTCAAATCCAGAATAAAGCAGAAAATCTGAATTGGGGGAGGGATGATGGTAATTTGTAAAGCCCAAATTAACCTAGTGAAAGTAAAACCGTGTTCTCTCCCATACTATAACCTGCTGTGGAAACCCCATGAGGTCTAAATATGCATGGTACCCAAAGCATGTGGAAGGTAAAGAGTGACCACCTGGCTGCCATATCAGTCTGTTAGTAAGTGAGTTAATTTTCCACCACCAACAAAAACCCTACATGTATGAAGGAGATAGCTGAACACAGCACTAATCTGTGAGAATACAGGCTCTCAGTCAGACAGCGTTGAGGGTTACACAGAGGAAGGACAGTGGTACGGATAGGTACAGCTCTTCCTTGAAAGGATGAAACTGGTCGTCTCATTTTTGAAAGATGGAATTAGTCTTCAAGAGCTTTGGGTCCAAAACTGTGGTTTTCACAATACCACATTTCCATCTACTTAGGTCACATCAACTTCTTTCCCACAAAACGTTTCAGTCAGTTTAGTTTTTCCTGGAGTCCAGATCAATTTGCATCTGTGCCTTTTTCTACTACCTCAACTACCTGGAAATTCACCTCCTTCTTGCCTTATCTCCCTATGAACTGTCATTAATTGACTATTCCTGCTTCCTCCCTTAGCTGTGACTTGTAACAGCAAACTTTTTTTTTCAATCCAGAGGAAAAAAGATATATATGCATAAATATAAATATGTATTTAATATATATTAATAATAATATAATATATTGTAATATCATAATAATTAATTATATGTGTGTATATATATATATATATATGTTAGCTTTAGCCTAGAGGAAATAGGGTACTTATATTCGGTGAGAATAAAGAAAAGTATAATATATAAGGATCAGACTATAACTCAGTGGAGCAGGTCCAGAATGCTCTATGTATCCTCAAAGATGGAAGAGTCTGATGTTTTGTGATTGTCTTGCTGCTTCCTCATGATGTAGCTGGAAAGATTCTGAGCCCAAATGAAACTAGCACAGCTGCACCTGCAGAACTCGCAACTAAAATTTAGACCTTTCCTCTGGAGTTAGAATTCCAAGTTAGCACTCACTTTTACTATCTTCTCCCTGATCTTTTAGATCAGATTATAATTATTGGTCTGACACTCTCTCATAGCTAGAACTTCTTGGTCAAAAGTTCCTTGATGACATATCCTTTTCTTGAAATTACACAGGTAATATATCAATGCAAGCCAGCTTAAAAAAAATGCAGAAGAATGAATATTTGTAAAGTGAAATTAGACCTCCAACCAAGCTTCAATCTCTGTGTTGCTTTAGGCACCTACTGGAAACATAGATGTGTTTATTTGCAGACATTAAAAAAATAAAAACAAAAATAGAGGTTACATTGTATTACCATTTTTTTAGAAATTAAATTATAAACTATTTACAAAACTTTTTTAACTTCAAAGTACATCTTGAAAATTTTTATAAAATAAGTATAAATTTATCCAATTTTTAGCTGTTACATGATACACACTTGTGCCAATTTTACATAAATGTTTAATTAATAAAGATTTATTATGTTTTTGCCGTTTTGCTATTAAAGTAAAGATGGAATGAGTATACCCCTTTTTGTCCACATATTGGATACATTGTTAGAAATGATTTTCAGAAATAAAGTCAATGCTTTGTATTTTTAATAATTTTGATAGACACTATTAAATTGCAAACCAAAAATATTGCCCTAATAGTAAAGGAGTGATTATTTCTACTATTTCCGCATGTTCTTTTCATCATAAATTTTCAAACTTTTATTTTTAATTATAATAATCAAAGAGCTATTAGGGTTGTTTCAAAGTACATATATGAGATCTCCATTGATTGTGGAAGTCTTTTAAATATATATTTAATTTTTTCTTTGAATTTTCTGTTGGACAGTATGTTTATCTTTTTGTTGGTATGTTTGCCAAAGAATTATCTAAGTTCAAGACTATCTTCTTAGAGGACTTTTTCCATTAGAACCTTTCTCTTCTAAAAAAAAATAATAATAATAAGATAGCCTCATGCCCATGACAGTCTTGCCATAAGCTCAAGGCCTAATTTTGTGATAAAAATTATTTTTAAGGTATATCTTGTAAAAGCAAGGAAAATTATCTTTTTTGCTGTCCTTAAGGTAAGAAAGAAAAGTACTGTATTAATTTTCTAGGGCTGCCTTAACAAATTACCACAAACCTGATGGCTTAAAACAACTGACATCTATTCTCTCACAGTTGTTGGTAGAAATTCATAGTCAAGGTACCAGCAAGGTCATGCTTCCTATGAACACTCAAGAGAAAACTCCCTCCTTGCCACTTCTAACTTCTGATATTTTCTGACAACTCCTGGAGCTCCTTACTTTGTGGCAATGTAACTTGAATCTATGCTGCCGTCTCCACGCAGCCATCTTTCCTCTGTACGTGTGTTCAAATTTTCCCCTTATTATGAGGATTCAGTCATTGGATTAGGTCCCAATCTAATCTAATCCATCATGAATTCATCTTAATTTGATTAGTTCTGTAAAGACCCTATTGACAAATAAGGTCACATTCATAAGAGTTCTTAGTGAACGTTAATTTGGGGGGACATTATTCAACCTAGTGCAATTATATATGAAAATACACATGAATACTCATTTGTGCAAAAAACATAAAGGCTAAACTACAAACAAAAGAAATTCTTCACATACAGAGAGTGGGTATGTAAAGTATAAGGGTAATAGAAGGAAAATGGGAATGGATGGCATGTATGAGGAAGGAGTGAAAACTTCTGAGTATATCTTTTTTTAATAGCTCTGACACTTAAAACTTTAATAATAGTTCACATACTCCCCAAATAAATAAATAATAAAAATCAACTAGGATGTGGAAGTAACACAGAGTAGGATAAAAAATAACAAAGAAACCTAATTGCATTAAATATGAATAGCATAACCTCACAGATGGGTGGGTGGAAAGAACTAATCTAAGTAATTTTAGAAAATAGCATCTTACCCAGACACAGTGAGGGTATAGGTAAAAAAAAGGAAAAAAACTTTGCAAATAAATACAGTAATCTTTATAGTAAATATGTTTCTCATAAGAGTATGTGTAGGCAGTCCTTAAATTACTTTATATGTATACTAGAATTGAGCAAATAAGTAAGTATATTGTAGATTACACGAGTTGGTTTCTTATAACAGTGGGAGTGAAGTTACAAATACAAAAAGAGGAAAGGCTAAAATGATTACTGAATTTAACAGTACAATCTCATATGTTTAATAGATAGACGGATGGGTAGATAGGTACAGCCATATGGATGGTGTGTTCTTTTAACATTTTTTTATTGTGAAATATAGCATATATATAAAAAAGCAATAAATTTTCAAGTACAGTTTAACAAGTAGTTATGTCTTGATATGGGTTGCAGTTCCACAATTTTTTGTTTTTTCTTCTAGCTGCTCTAAGACACTGGAGACCAAAGGAAATTTCAATATAATGATTCAGCAGTCACACTCATTTGTTAAATCCTACCAGCTCGTGTAATCTACAATATATTTACTTATTTGCTCCTTTTCTTTAAATAACATATATACATAAAAGCAATAAATTTCAAAGTACATTGCAATGATTAGTTGTAGAACAGATTTCAGAGTTTGGTATGGATTACAATCCACAATTTTAGGCTTATTTTTGTAACCAGGAACTAAAGGAAATATCAGTATAATGATTCAGCAATCATACTCATTTGTTAAACCCGACCTTCTTTGTATAACACCACCCTCACCTTTTATCTTTCTCCCACTCTTTAGGGGGATGCCTGTTCTAACTTTTTCATGTTGGAAGGGCTGTTAATAATATGGGATAGGGTGAAGGAACTAATTGATATTCTGGAAGGGCTGGCCCCTCTGCATTTTAGGACATATCTGGTCCAGTGACCCATCTGGAGTTTGTAGGTTTCTGGAAAGTGGAACCTGTGTAGAATCTTATATAATGCCCTAGATATTCTTTAGGATTGGCAGGAAGGGTAAATTCTTAGAAACTATTGCCAAACACAAGGTCCTGATGGCGCTTCCTTGTGCTTTTTCCTAGAAGTTCTAGTTCTGGTTCTTATATTTAGATATTTGATCTACCTTGAGTTTATTTTTTGCATATGTTGTAAGATAGGGATCCACTTTCATTCTTTTTCATGTGGAAATCCAGTTTTACCAGCATCATTTGTTAAAGGACTTGATACCCTTGTGAAAATCAGTGGCCATAACTGACAAATTGATTTCTGAACTTTCAGTTCTATTTCATTGGTCTATATAGCTGTCCTCTGTACCATTCATTGTATTTGTTTACAGTAGCTTTGTAAGAAGTTTTAAGATCAGGAAGTGTCAATTATCCAAATTGGTTGTTCATTTTCAAAAGACTTTTGGCTATTCAGGGTCCCTTATACTTTCATATAAATTTGATGATTGACTTTTCAATTTCTGGAAAGAAGACTGTTGGAATTTTGTTTGCTATCTCATTGAATATCTAATTTGTTTTGAGTAGAATTGAGATCTTAACTATATTTAATATTCTGATTCATTAACTCAAAATGTCCTTCCATTTATTTAGGTTATCTTCAATTTATTTTGGTAATGTTTTGTAGCTTTCTGGGTACAAGTCCCTTACTAACTTGGCTAGATTTATTCATAAATATTTGATACTTTTAGTTACTATTGTAAATAGAATTTTTTTCTTGATTGCTTCTCCAGGTTGATCATTACTAGTATATAAAAACATAACTGGTTTTTGTACATCATTTGTTTCAGTTTGATAATACTGCTTGGATGTGATACATCAGAAATAGATTGGCTTGTACAAAGAGGATTTATTAGGTTACAAATTTACAGTTCTTAGGCCATGAAAATGTCTAAATTAAGGCATCAATAAAAGGATAGCTCCACTTAATAAAGGTCAATTGCATCCAGGATTTCTCTCTTACATGGAAAGTCACATGGCAATGTCTGCTGTCCTTTTCTCCCAGTATCTGGTTTCAAACGGCTCTCTCAAGATCTCTAAAGGTCTGTGTTTGAGCTTTCTCCAAATTGTCTCCCTTTTAAAGGACTCCAGTAAGTTGATTAAGACCCACTTTGAGTGGGAAGGGTCACATCCCCATGGAAACAACCTATCTAAAATTCCCATCCAAACAATAGGTCTGTCCCTACAAGACTGGATTAAAATAGCATGGCCTTTTAGGGTACATAACAGTTTCAAATCAGCACATTGTTCTTGCACCCCACTACTTCTCTGATTCTGTTTATTTTAGTTGCTTTTCTAGAATTTTCTGTACATAAGATCATGTTATCTACTAACAGGGAAAGTTTCACTTCTTTCTTTCCAATTTGTATAACTTTTATTTTTTTCTCCTCTATAACTCTTGATAGACCTTCCAGTACAATGTTGATTAACAGTGTTGATGGTAGGCATCCTTGTAGTTTTTTACTGATCTTTTAGGGGAAATGTTCAGTCTTTACCATTGAGTATGGTGTTAACCATGAGTTTTTTGTATATGCCCTGTTATGTGGTGAGGAAGTTTCTTTATATTTCTAGGTTTTTAAATATTTTTATCAAAACGTGGTGATATATTTTGTTAAATGTCTTTTCTGCATTCAGATGAAATGTGCTTTTTCCCCCTTGTTTTGTTAATGGGCTATTACATTAAGTAATTTTCTTATGTTGAACCACCCTTGCATACCTGAGATAAATGCCACTTGATCATAAGGTATAATTCTCTCAGTGTGCTATTTTATTCAGTCTGTTATTACTTGATTGAGGATTTTTGCATCTAAATTCATAAGAAATGTTCATCCATAATTTTATTTTCTTGAGGTATCTTCATCTGTCTGATATAAGGTTGATGTTGGCCTCAAAAAATGAGCTAGGGAGTATTCTCTCCTCTTCAATTTCTCAGAAGAGTCTGAGCAGGATTGGTGTTATTGTGTTATTCTTGGAATGTTTGGTAAAATTGATCAGCAAGGCCATCTGACCCAGGGCTTTGCCTTGTGTTTGGGAGATTTCAGATTACTGATACTATCTCTTTATTAGTTATGAATCTATTGAGATCTTTTATTTCTTCTTGAGTTCATATAGGTAGTTTGTATATTTCAATAAATTTGTCCATTTCATCTAGGTTTTCTAATTTGTTGGTAAACAGCTGTCCATAGTATTTTCTTTTAATACTTTTCATACTGTGGTGTTGGTAGTAATAAGCCCTTTTCATTTCTGATTTTAGTTTCTTATGTCTTTTCGCTCTTTTTCCTCATCAGTCTAGTTAAATGTTTGCTGCTTTTATCGATCTTTTCAAAGACCCAACTTTTGGTTTTGTTGATTCTCTCTATTGTTTTTTTATTATTCTCTGTTTTGTTTATCTGTACTCTAATCTTTTTATTCACACGTCCTCCCTTCAGGTTAAATATGCTCTCCTTTTTCTAGATCTTCCTTTTCCAAAGAAGGTATAGAAAACATTAAGTCTTTTGTAATGTTAGGTCTTGATTTGAGGTCTTCTATTTTAATGAAAGAATTTAGAGTAATAAGTTTCTATCTCTGAGCACTGCCTTTGGTGTATCTCATAAATTTTGTGTTGTTGTATTTTCATTTTCACCTGCCTCAAGATATTTTCTAATTTCCCTTATGATTCCTTCTTTGACCCATTGTTATTTGAGTACATTATTCAATCGATTTAGTATTACAGAATTACTCTTTGCAGCCATGTAAGTGCAACTGAAATATCAATACTATTGAAAATAGAGGTAACAAGAATGAAAATGAAAATTACTAGTAAACTTGAAGTTCCTTACATAATTATAGCACAAGGAGAATTGAACAAGACTTCAGAAGAGACGTTTTGTATTTCTAGTTCTACTTCACACTGAATATATGAAGTTAGGTGAGTTATGCAACTCCTGAGCGCCATAATTATATTGTATATCAAAGGAGGCAATGAATACTTCCATGCCTGCCTCATGTGGGCTTCAATCCAATATCTCCAGCTCTTAAAATATGACTGACAGGTAGAGCCCTCAGTAAATATTTGCCACTGAAGGAGCAAATGAATGAACGGATGAATAAAGTAGCTTTAAAAATTAAATTAGATCAATGTGCTTGAAATCACTTTGACAAAATATGAATATTTTTGCTACAATAAGTAAAATAGCTAATCAAGTTAATATACATAAAGTATGTGTGAAATAGCCAGGATTTGCTATTTTCCTTTTGATAGTTCAAATAGTCAAATAATTCACTATGGGGAAGAGGGAAATGAAAACACAATGCTTCTGTCTTTTCTCTCCTGATTCAAGGAGAGCAGTGCATTTACACTTTACATATTGGGTTCCACTTAAAATTCAAAAAAGGATAAATTCAGTTGTTAAATACACATGGAAATATAATGGGGATAAGAATAACAAAATTAAAACTATCACAACAAATTCTCAAGAATTGAACACTACTGTAAAAATAAATAAATATAGTTATGATTTTGACTAATATTAGACTTAGAAACCTGTAATCAAAGCAGAGGTTAGTGTCTGAGACCCTTGGAGCGATCCGTGGGAGGATTCATCTAGGTACTGAAGTGAGAACCAGGTGGCACAAAAAGGATGAAGTTCAAAGTTAAGCATCAGCTGTTTATACCAGTTACTTCCAGGTAGTCTCAGACATCAAAGAGCAGGATCATTTTGCAAGAATTAGACAAACAGGAACCAGGCAATATGCAGAAACTGAATATACAGGCAAACAAAGGAGAGCAGACCTAAATCCCCTGATAACAAAGAAGAACAGTGACAAGGGAGACAGGCTTATACCTGGGTTTATAGGCTTTTCTGTGGTTTCTGTCACTGGAGAAACCAATTCCAATCTGGCTACACCTTGCTGAGATAATGATTGGAAAGGATTGGTTAGGCGGAATGAGTTTGGGTAGAAATAGGGATTTATATCAAGGATTTAAGCAGTCATCAGTAATGCTAAATTGACCAAAAATAAATAAATAAGAGAGCAATTTGAGGCTTTTGCATGGTTGAGGTTTTCTGAACTTTTCTTACTTATCTGCATCTAGGATTGAGTAACCATACAACTTGAAAATAGATATCCTTAAGTTTAATAGTAGAGAATTTTAATTAATTAATAATTAATTAGATGCTTTTTTGAGATTTTTTTCATGTATTAATGCATTTACTCTTAATAGCCTCTGACGTAGGTATATAATAATTGCTTTACAAATGAAGAGAATGAAACAAAGAGATGTTCTATAATTTTCCCGAGGTCACAGAGAGGAAAGTGGTAGAGCATAAAATTCAGGCAGATGGAATAATAACTGAAAAAGTACTTGAAGTGTAACAAGCTTAGTGTTTCAGGCAATATAAAGAAGGCTGAACAAAATGTTGGGAGCCAAGTGTGGGATGAGCAGAGTAGTAGTGCCCATACAATGTTCTTTCTTTCAAAAGCTCCCAGTAGCTGGGTATTTACCTATTTTTGCTTTTCTATTCCCACATTTGAAGAAATCAAACTGATCCACATACTTTGACTGTTTTAAATGAGCGCCAATAGAAACCCATCAATATAACCCAGAGATTTTTCGGAGTGTGACCTCTGCCATGCAATGCTAATGCTGATTTATCTTGTATCTCTCTAAAAAAAAATACATTGTTTGTAAATAATTCCCCCCAAAACTTTACTCTTGACTGACAATACCTGACATTCCAAATGAATTTATTCTTGCAAAAAATCCTTTTCTATGTACATCATTATTATTTTATTGTAGATATGGAGATTCATTTTTCTTTTTTTTTTCACTTTTCTCAAGCCCCTTTAATCTGTCATCTGCTTTTCATTTCCTTCTAAATTATTATTTTTAAAGCAATTATATTGAGATATCCTCACATACAATCAGTCCAAATCTAAATTATTTTTGAGTCACCAATTCCTTCAGTTACTACCACCTTTGTTTATTTCCTTATTACGTCTTTTAAGGCACAGAGCATAATCATTTGACTTCTGAATGAAACAACCTCCTAGCTGGTTGTTTCTATTTCAGTCCTTCCTTACCTGTTTATGTTGTATCTTCCTTCCAGTTTCCTCTTCCTTAGCAATGGATTACTCTAGTACTACACACACACACTCACACACACACATATACATATATATATGTATATATACACATACATACATGTATATATGGTGATCCAGGGCACAGGCTCCTCTTCCACAGCACATAGCTGATGATGTGACCTGGCAAAAGTTAAAACTTAACCAGACTTGCCCTGGGAGGAAAGAATATACAAATAGTATCATAAACTTCTTATCTTCAAAGCATATTAAACTTCCCTCCTTGTGCATTTGCTGTTTGTAATCCCCAGACCCTGTGTCATGAGACCCTTGTTGAAACCATAGTTCTCATGCCCTGTGGTGTTTTCTTTGTCCTATACCTTTGTAAGTGGCTCTGTGTTTTTCCCGCCCTTTGCTGAGTGCTACTACCACTCTCTGAACTGCCACCATTGGAGACCTTCTCCGGTGCATGAGTTCTTAATAAAGCTTATGTCTAATTCCAAACCTGGTGTGTTCTTTGGCCTTGTAGCTGCTTAGTCCCATACTTTAAGGGAGCAGGATCAAAACTTTGACAATCTATATTGAGAGTGTGAACTTAAACCCCCTAATTAATGTCTCTTGATCATTAGCTCCTATCACACTCCTAGTACGATTACCAGTGATTACCAAAAGAAAGCTTAGATTATGCTATATGGCTTTTCATTACCTATTGAGTTGCTGAGTATACTCAAATATAAAATGGAGATTGATGTAATTTTTATATTACATGTGTTCATTTTAAGGACTGTGATGATTTGGTTGAAAATACGTTGTAAATAAATAGTTAATATTTGAAGTTTAAAAAAGAGTCTGATCTTTTGAGACAGATATTATTGGTTTCTACCTTGACATTTATCGTTTCCCCTCCCCACCCAACAACACAATTCTTCCTTGTTGACAAAGCCTGTCACCCTCTCTAGAGGCTGAAAATCCCTAGTCCATTTTTAAAATCCCTGATTTAAAAGTTTTTCTTGTTGTTAGGGCTTGTGCATATGCTAAAATTCTAGCCAATGGAAATAGTTAAGAAATCTGTGGAGAGCATTTATGAGAAAGGTTTTCTTCCCATAAAGAGATGTGCAAAGATAATATGGACCCCCTTTTGTTTGTGTCTTCTGAAGGTGTTGTGTGAGGATGTAATAACCAGGACTGGTAGGTAACTACATGCAAATAAAAGTCAGGGCAGTAGAACAGAAAAATGAATAGAACTCTGTCATTGAGGTTATTTATTAGTTACTATTGCAACCTTTCTACTTCCCTGCATCTGGGCTTCTTTTTATAAAACAGAGTGTATGACTTCAGTTTTTTAATACTTTTAATTATTGTTCTAGTTTGCTAGCTGCTGGAATGCAATATACCAGAAACGGAACGGCTTTTAAAAAGGGGAATTTAATAAGTTACTAGTTTACAGCTTTAAGGCCGAGAAAATGTCCCAATTAAAACAAGTCTATAGAAATGTCCAATCTAAGGCATCCATCCAGGGAAAGATACCTTGGTTCAAGAAGGCCGATGAAGTTCAGGGTTTCTCTCTCAAGTGAGAAGGCACATGGTGAACACAGTGAGGGCTTCTCTCTCAGCTGGAAAAGCACATGGCAAACACAGCATCATCTGCTAGCTTTCTCTCCTGGCTTCTGGTTTAATGAAGCTCCCCGGGAGGCGTTTTCCTTCTTCATCTCCAAAGGTCGCTGGCTGATGGACTCTGCTTCATGATGCTGCAGCATTCTCTGCTCTCTCTGAATCTCCCATTCTCCAAAATGTTTCTTCTTTCTCCAATAAACCAATCAAGACCCACCCAAATGGGTGGAGACATGTCATCACCTAATCCAATTTAACAACCACTCTTGACTAAATCACATCATCCAGGGAGATGATCTGATTACAGTTTCAAACATACAGTATTGAACAGGGATTATTCTACCTTTATGAAATGGGATTTTGATTAAAACATGGCTTTTCTAGGGGGCATACATCCTATCAAACCAGCTCAATTATTATGGGTTTTTTTTTTTGCAACTGAAAATGCCCTATCTGATGCATATTTCTACTGTTTCCTTCACAGTGTCTAGCATTGTTTCATGTAATAGTAATAATGTAATTATGCCACAATATAATCATGCAATAATGTAATCATGTAATAATGTAATCATGTAGTAAATAATAGTTTCTTGATTATTAATTATATTATACTTCATGGTGTGACTTTGTGAAACAAGGAAAGAATAAGTATTCCTCTGGACAGACCAAAAAACTGAGGCACATAAAATGAGGAAGCAGCAATAAATTAAGATAAACATGTACATTAGCAGAACAACATGCATGAATAAAGAAGACTAAAATGGACAGAATTCACTCTATAGGTC
>PVIY010018614.1:0-47279 GCA_004026745.1 Myrmecophaga tridactyla
GAAACAGAATAGCTTCTGAAAAGGGGAATTTATTAAGTTGCAAGTTTACATTGCTAAGGTCATGAAAATATCCAAATTAAGGCACTAACAAGAGGTTACTTTCACTCAAGAAAGGCCGATGAAGTTCAGGGTTTCTCTCTCTCAGCTGGAAGGGCACAAGGCAAAGTCTGCTAGTTTTCTCTCCCAGCTTCTTGTTTCATGAAGTTCCTCCAGGGGTGTTTTCCTTCTTCATCTCCAAAGGTCTCTGGCTACATGGGCTCTAAAACTTTTTCTAAAATGGTTCACTCTTAAAGGGCTCCAGTAAGCAACCCTATCTTGAATGGGTGGAGACACATTTCCATAGAAACCATCTAATCAAAAGTTACCACCCACAATTGGGTGGGTCACATCTCCACAGATAATCAAAAAGCTTCCACCCAGCAAAACTGAATGAGAATTAAAGGATATGGCTTTTCTGGGGTACACCACAGATTCAAACCAGTACACCATCTTCTTGGGAAAGGGTTCTACTCAGCTTGCAAGCTGTGGATTACAGGTCTGAGTTGATGTTCGTCCCTGGGTACCGAAAGCACCATTGCCATGTCCCTGTTACAGTAGAGCTCCATGGGGCAAGTAATAAAGGTAGTTACAGCCCTGGCCCATCTCATGTTTGGTTCGCTGGGCCCACAGACCCAATATTTGGTTGTTTCCCAAATTTTGGAATGTGTAATTGGTAAGAATTTACTCACCTTGGCAGAAAACTCACAGTGGTATCTTGGCCTATAGAGTGTAAGAGTGATTGCAGTAAAAAAGCCAAATGAAAGCTCCTAAAAGCATATTGCATCTTGGGAAGAATGACAGAGATTAGTACCATCTTGAAAAACTTAAAGAAGGATGCAGGGGAAGTGGCCTTGATCATAATCCCTTTTGATTCACCAGTGTGGTCCCTGTAATACCGGATGGATCATGGCAGATGGCAATGGACTAATGTAAACTCAACCAAGTAATGGCTCCAATTACAACTGCTCTGCTAGAAGTGCTTTCTTTACTAGAGCTGATCATCACAGCCTCAGGTATGGGGTATGCAGCCACTGATCTGCTGAACAGCACTTTCCTACCAGGAAGGAGAAATGATGCAGTTAACATTTATATAGGATGGATAACAGTATACAGTCATGATCCAGCCCCAGTAATGTGTTAATTCTCCTTTTTCTCTGTCATAATATAGCCTGATATGATCTGATTGGCTGGACTTTCTAAAGAATGTCACATTTACCCACCATACTGATGATATCATGTTAAGTGGATCTGATGAGGAAGAAGTGCAAGTTCTCTGGATACTTGAGTCAGATAAGTGCTTCAAAGGTTGGGAGATAAACTCTCCAAAGATTCAGGAGCATGCCACATTAGTGAAGGATATAGGCTCAGTGGTCTGGGGTGTGCCAGGAAAATCCCCTACCCACCCATCAAGATAAGGAATAAGTGACTATACCTTGCACCCGCTACTACTAAGAAAGAAGTGCAATTGTTAAACATTTATGAATTTTGAAGACAGTATATTATGCACTTGAGAATATGTCTCTGACTCATTTGTCAAGTGGCATGGAAGGCATGTAGTTTTGAGTTGGTTCCAGAGTAAGAAAGTCTGTGAAGTCCAAGCAGCTGTGTAGAAGCTCTAGCGAGTTCCCAAAGGAGAATTTGGCACATACCTGCAAGGTTTGGAAGTAAAGCCCTATCATCTTCAGCAGAGTACAATGCACCATTTGAAAAATATCTCTAATACACTATTGGGCACTGGTAGAGACAGACTATCTAACAATGGAATAGTAACTGGCTACATGGCTAACTACCTTTCATGAACCAGGTCAGACAGGCCCAGCAACAATCCATTGTAAAATGGACATGTTAATTCTGGATTGGGTTTGAGCAGACTGCCTACACGAACAAGTGACCTAGACCTCTATATCAACTGCTATTTTGCACTGAAGCCTTTACCTCAGCTCACACCTATTGTTATGTTGGGATTTCTTATGACTAGCTGGAGGAGAAAACCCAAATTCAGTTCACAGATGGATTAATTACATATATTGGCCCAAGTTGAAAATGGACTTTCATTGCACTGCAGTCTGTTTTTGGTGGCTCTGGAAGACATGGGTAGGGAGAATCCTTCAATGGACAGAGTTTTGCCCCCGTGCTCATCTGGTTATCCACTTGGTGTAGCAAGAGAAGTGGCTCAAGGTAAGGATATACAAGAACTTCTGGGACATGACAAGTGACTTTGCCTGTTTGTCAGAAGCATAGAAAGATGGGACAGGAGTTCTGTGAAAGAGGTATGTGGGTGGACCCACGGGAATGGTCATAGCATGTGAAGAGTTTATATCAGATGAAATGCACACTAAAAGGCCACTGGAGGATGACTCAGCCAGGTAATGTCAACCAATCTCTGTCCTCAGGCTCTCTAGTGCATGAGCAATGGGTTCATGAATGGAGTAGTCATGAAGGCGGACATAGAGGCTAGGCATGGGGCAGACAGCATGGGTTTCCTCTCACCAAAGTTGATTTAGTTATTCCTCTGCTAAATGCCTGACCTGTGAGTTCAACAAAGCCAAGCTCCTCAAGGAGATCAGTATGGCTCTTGTGGCAAGTTTACTGTATAGGTTGCTTCCCATCTTGGATAGAGCAGTGACTCAGGCTATCTGAGATTGGTACATATTCTGGATATGGTGTTGTCTTTCTTGTCCACAAGACTTTGGCCAATACTATTATCCAAGTGTTCACAGAGTATCTGATTTACTCCTCAGATCTAGAGCGCAGGCATGCTTTTATTTATCCCATGAACAAAGATGGGATCACACATATCTTCTTGGACCAAAGGACTCACTTTATGGCAAAGGAGGTGGGCACAAAACCATGTGACCCATTGATTCTACCCCATGCCAAATCGTTCAGAAGCTTCCAACCTGAGAAAACAGTGGAAGATCCTCTTAGTTATCAGTAAAATGTGAGACCCTATGTGGATGAAGAGCTATCCTTCAGGGTGCAATCGATTCTTCAAATGAATGCTATTATATGGCTGTATCCCTAAGAAGTGGAAAACATGACTCCAGGAAGCAGAAATGGTTTTGTTCACCATCAATTTCATTACCATAACCGATGAGAGGAATGTGTATTTCCCTTCTCCACAACTTTAGATATCCTGGTCCCCAGAGGTGGCTGTTTCTACCAAGGAACACAGTGAGGGTCCTAGTAAGCCCTATGGTTACTTTGGTCTTTTTGTACCAAGAATTAACCAAGCAAAGGAAAATTTACCATACTAGAGGAGCAATTGATCCTGATTATCAAGAGGATATTGAGCTTATATTACATAGAAGGGACAAGGAGGCCTGTTTGGCATTTCAGTGATTCTCTGTGGTGGCTCAGTTTAAATTGCATTTGGGCAAATATGGTCTGATCAGGGGATGATTCGAAGGGCTCTGACTCCTCAAGAAAGTTACTTAGAGCCATAACAGTACTAGCCAAGGGTGGAGGAACATAGAATGGGTGGAAAAGCAGCAAAAAAGAGAATTATCAATTACGGTCCTAAGGCCAGCTGCAGCAGTGGGGGCTGTAGTTCACCTCACTAATAATCCTCTCGTAAGTTTCCACAATAACTGTGACCACAAAATGCTGGAGAAGCTATTCCTGGAGAGAGTTGATTGAATGTGAGAAGCAAGTGGAACTGAACATTCTTAGGGGTGGACTGTAGTAGATCCTGTGGTGCCCTTCTTTGATGCAGAGCAGTGTCCCAGCTTCTGGGTGGTGGCTACGAATGGCCATCAGTTGTCTCCTCCTCCTTCAAAAAATTCCCCTTAGCTGACGGGAACAGCTTTGCCCAGAAAATTGGTACTGCTCTTCCAGGTTAGGGAGCCCACAGGCAAGAACTGCCTGATAGGAGGCTATAAAGGGTAGGACTCTCTACATGAAGAAGGGCTAGCTCTGCAGTTATGTTTATGCACCAGAGTGTCTCCCTTCCCCAAATACCTGCCTGTGAATCAGGCCCAGTCTACTTGAGACAACAGCCTTGCTTAGTTATTTTCCTTTCCTTGCCGTGCTTCAGTCCCTGCCATCTTCACCAGTTTTCCCTGTAAGGCACTTTGTCAATATGTCATTGCCAATGAATCCCTGCCAGAACGCTGATCTTCTCCTGCCTTTACTCCTTAGATCTAGAGTGCAGGCGTGCTTTTGTTTATCCCATGAACAAAGATAAGTAGATTGATGCAGGGAGCCACCAGATGGTAGAAGTTTTAGAACTAAAGGGTACCACAAAGGGCAAAATTTTACCCAGGAGCACCTTTTATTTTTAACATTTTTTATGTTCATCAAGGCATAAAACACGCACAGCAAAATGCACTTAAATGTACAGCTTGAGAAGTTTTCCCAGGGACTCTTCAGAAGGAGGAGAGAAAAGGAGCAGAGGAAACACAGTCTTCTATAACTCAGACTGGAAACAACAATGACACTTCCACTTCCATTTCATAGGCCAAAACTAGTGCATAGCTTCTTCTATGAAAGGAGGGGAGAACTGATGTGGGTAAGATTAGTGATCTCTATAGCAATAAATAAGATCAACAAGGCCATTTCTTTTTCACTGAGCTCTTTCTGTGTTTATTATTTTCCTCCCCCTTTCCCAGTTTTGGTAGCCAGTTCAAACCATCCCAAACCAACATACAGAAGACAAGAGACTTTGCCTTCAGTGTATTCATTACAGTGATACATTCTGCAGACCCTGATTGATTTGGATTAGATTTAGACACCATTAAATGATAATAAAGTCACCGCAACCACAATTTGAGGTTCAATTTCAAACAAAATGGTAGCTGAGAGACTTTCCATTGGGCATATCTTCTGTACTTTTTATCAGATTATAATAAAACGCTGCATATGGATAGGGGCTACAAAAAAGACACATGATTACATGAGGTATATACAATTTTGAGAACCACTAATGATACCAGGAAAATGTAAAAATAATTAGATACTTTGATACTGATGTACATTCGCATAATGACTACCATTACTGGCTTTGGGGCCACAGTCCATAATGAGTCTTTTTTTGGCGACTTAGTGCCCCCTAGAAGTGCCAATGTTACTGCGTTTCTATTAATAGAAGTACAGTTCTAAGCTACAACAATGCCAATACTGTATTATTCTGTGAATTCTGCTGACTTCACAGACAGGTGGCATTTTGTGGGCACTAATGTATATGGAGCTCTCTGTTGTAATAAGGCTGCTATTATCTTTAACACAATAATACTGAAAGGGCCCTGGACTTATCGGGGAAGCTGTTAGCTAAGAATGGACTTAACTCTTTGGGGTCTGGTTTCTATAGCTTTATACAACCTTATTCCAACCTCAGACGCTCCCATTCTTTTATTTTATTGCTTTTTTTTGTTGTTGTTTTTTTGTTTTTTACTGGTGTGACTCTCTCTTCATGTGTTTTTAGGATGATGTCTTTTGCATTCAAACACAACTTTATGTGGAAATGCTTATTTTGCCTTTTGGTCTGAAGACAGTGTCGACTTCCCTGCTCTCTTTATTCACAGAATCTGGCAGAGATGCGTCTTTGTGCTCTACCTGCATCCCCTGTCCTGTCCCTTAACCTATGAGTCCTCAATATGGCCATATCATTTCTCTCAAAATAATGACTTCTCTAAGCAGCAGTGGTTGCTCTGGGCTGAAAAAGGGCATTAACCATTACCAGCGATTAGACACGAACAAGAACATTGATGAAACCGAGGGCCACGTGAGGCAGATCAGCCTCTGCTCCTCGTTGCTCCTGACAAGGGCCCCCAAGGACACTCCCCAGTCACATGCGAAATTGGGCAGCTACAGGCATAGAGGTGAGGAGGTGGACTGTGCACACACAAGGCCTTGGCATGATTTATTCTCTCCCATCTCTGCCCGCCCATGAGCCACCTGAGGGATGTTTTTCCGGAGGGCAGCTGCCTTTCGGCCTCATGGCCTTTGCACCATTGCTGGGTCCCTCTCCTGGTCTTCAACATCTGTGCCCAGCCCCGCAGATGCTGGAAGAGACTCAGGACAGCAGAGTCCACTGCTTCCCTGGGCAGCTATTTCTGTCAACTGAAAAGGCCATTTAAGCAAAACACTTAATTACCTTTACTCTTCCCTGCAACCCTTGGGAAAGGAAGAACCGGCTGGATATGAACTTAGAAAGAGAGAGCAGCTGGGCGAGGGCAGAGTCTCCTCAGTCTGAGAAGGGACCTTGTCCTGGATTGAAAGGAAGTATACCCTCTAGAAAAGCCATGTTTTAATCAAAATCCCATTTCATAAAGGTAGAATAATCCCTATTTAATATTTTATGTTTGAAACTGTAATCAGATCATCTCCCTGGATGATGTGATTTAGTCAAGAGTGGTTGTTAAGCTGGTTAGGCGATGACATGTCTCCACCTATTTGGGCGGGTCTTGATTGGTTTATTGGAGTCCTACAAAAGAGAAAACATTTTGGAGAAGGAGAGATTCAGAGAAAGCAGAGAATGCTGCAGCACCACAAAGCAGAGAGTCTACCAGCCAGTGACCTTTGGAGATGAAGAAGGAAAATGCCTCCCAGGGAGCTTCACGAAACAGGAAACCAGGAGAAGAAGCTTGCAGATGACAATGTTTTTGCCATGTGCCTTCTTACTTGAGAGAGAAACCCTGAACTTCATTGGCCTTCTTGAACCAAGGTATCTTTCCCTGGATGGATGCCTTTGATTGGACATTTCTATAGACTTGTTGTAATTGGGACATTTTCGCTGGCCTTAGAACTGTAAACTAGCAACTCATTAAATTCCCCCTTTTAAAAGCCATTTCGTTTCTGGTATATTGCATTCTGGTAGCTAGCAAACTAGAACAGACCTCATCTGATTCCATCTCAAAAAGGGGCCACAGAGAGGTGAGCAAGAGGGTGGGGAGTGAGCAGCTCTGCTGCAGCGTGGTTTCATTTTTTCACGCTTGTTGGAGCACTAGGGAGCTTAGAGAGTAGGCATGACCTACTGCATGACCCTGCCATGCTCTGGAAGCAGAAGTTCCCTTGACCTTTCCGGGTACGTGAAGGGCACTGGCCTGGTCTTGGCTCCTGAACCGTTGTTGCCAGCTGGGAGGGTAACCCTCTCGGCCTCAGCTTCCTGACCCATAAAATGAGGACATTGGGCTTGGAAGTTCTCTAAGGTAACTTTCAATTCTATGTTGAAACAATTGCTTCTGGGGAAGAGGGGTTGAGAAGATGGAGTCTATTCAGCCTGGCGTCCTGGTGTCCTGTGGGGGGGGGGAAGGGGAGAAGGGAAAGGAGGTATAAGGAGCGGCATGGCTGTACCCCCTCACCCCTGGACCCCTGGAGGGTGTGGGCCAGGCCAGGGAGGCTGCCCTCCTGGGGCCACCCTATCTGTTATAGGGAGGCGCAGCCTGTCAGGTGAAGGATGAAAAGAGTTGAGCCTTTAAGGTGAGAGAATGAGCGGCCTTCTGGGAGAGCCTGCATCCTCAGAGAACTCACTCAGCTTCTGCTGGCTCATTGCCCTCTCGGGACGAGCTTCCAGAGTATCACTTTTTGGCTGCTATCAATTTTGACCTCAGTTTGCCTCATGGATTGGCTCTTCTTGGACCTGCCACATGCCACCCCAGCAAAGTGTCTGTGGCTGTGCAGCTTCCCGCACCCTCCCCCACTGTGGTAGTTAGATTCAGTTGTCAACTTGGCCAGGTGAACGTGCCTAGTTCTGTTGCTGTGGACATGAGCCAATGGTATGTGGACCTCATGTGTTGCTCATTACATCTGCAGTCGGCTAGGAGGCGTGCCTGCAGCAATGAATGATGTTAGAGTTAATTGGCTGGTGCTTAAATGAGAGAGTGCAATGTAGCACAGCCCAAGTAGCTCAGCATACCTCATCTCAGCACTTGCAGCTCAGCCCAGGCCTTTGGAGGTGCAGAAAAGAATCACCCCGGGGAAAGCTGTTGGAACCCAGAGGTCTGGAGAGAAGGCCAGCAGAGACTATCCTGTGCCTTCTCACGTAAGAAAGAACCTCATTTGAAAGTAAGCTGCCTTTCCTCTGAAGAACTAACAAAATAAATTGCCTTTTATTAAAAGCCAATCCATCTCTGGTGTGTTGCATTCTGGCAGCTAGCAACTAGAACACTCACAGTGGGCCCCACGGCTCTGGCCCAGCCCAGTCCCCTCCCGTGAATGGAATGTGACATCAACCCACATTTCCCTTCTGGATTCTGGGCCTTTCCTGGCTGGAGAATACCATCTTGCTTTGGTCTTGGTGTGGCCCTGTGCTGATTCCAGGTCCCTGAACTGAGGGATTGTGGGGGTCAGTGTTAGTCAGGTGGGGGGAACCAAAGAACACCATACCTGGATAGGTTCCCGGAACTGGGCAGTGGGAAAGTCATTCTATTTCATTCATTCATCAAATCATTATTGAGAACCAGCATGAGGTGCTAGGTTGATAATACCAAAAATGGGGACAAAAACATCTCTCTGTGTGGACTCTACATTGGGGAAACAGACAAGAGGTAAAATAAATAAGCAATAAAGAAATAAATATGTAAACAATATTAAATAAAACAAGTAAGTGTTAGAATCTAATACTCTGGAGATGAAGAAAACAGAGCAGGGAGACATGAATATAGAGCACATTCAAAGGCCCTGTGCTCTGTGAGGAATGGTAAGCTCCTGAGGGAGGGAAGGGTAGAGTAATAAACAGAGCAGAGAGGAAATGGGCAGAAGTGGTGATTTGGAGGTTATCTAAGGTCCTGTAAACCACTCTAAGGGTTTTATACTGCCTTGGGTGCCCCAGAGGAAGCCATTGCATGATTCTGTTGACAGGTTCACTCTGATGGCTGAGATGAGAGTACATTGGAAGAGGACCAGGGCAGAAACGGGCACCCAGTCAGGAGGCTGCTGCAGTCATGCCAGTGAGAGATGATATGACTTGGCTAGAGGGGTGAGACATGGTCAGATTTTAGACCTAATAGTAGAATTGGTACAATTTTGGCTGTTGGGTATGAGAGAACGAGGGGAAACAACAATGTTTCTGAGATTTGGGGCCCAACAATTATAAGGGTAAAGCTATAAAAAATGGCAATGAGAAAAACAACAACAAAAAAATGGCAATGAGTAGTGGTGGGAGGAGCGGGTCTGAGGAGATAAGCAGGAGCACAGTGCCGGCTGTCTGTCTGAGAGGCCTGGGGAGTCTGGAGGGCATGAGGAGATAGGACTCCAGCCATAAATCTGGGAGTTGGCAACAAACAGATGGTGTTGAAGGCCACAGATGGAATGAGATTAGTGGCAGAGTGCACACAGAAGACAGAGGAGAGAGGAGCTCAAAGGCTGAGCTTTGGGGCTTCTGGCATGAGGAAGCCAGTGAGATGAGGAGGAGCCGAAAAAGATGGGAAAATAAGGCCTGGACTAGGAGGAGACCCAGCAGGATGGAATGTGCTAGAAGGTAGACATAATGTTTCAATGAGGAAGGAGTGGTTTTCCACTTCAAATAAGATAAGGGCTAAGACTGATGATTGGTTATAGCAAAGTGGAGGCTACTATTAAATCCTGTTTTTTTGTGTGTGGAGAAAACCCACTCAGTGTAATTTGAATGGGACTCCCTAGCTTGAGTGCCCATGTGGCTGGGGCCTGGCTCGCCACAGTGAACTCTTCCCTGGCTATAGTGATTGATTCAGAGAAGAGCATATGATTTAGGTCTGGACAATCACAATGAGCGCTTTCCCTCGCTGTTGTGGTCGTTTAAGAGACAAGCCTTTGGTCTAGGTGGGCCAACTTGAGTCTTCTCTGGACGTTTTCTTCTGGAGCTGTCAAGAAAGAGTGAGTGTTTCCTCTGGAGTTGCTAAGGGTTGGGTGCAAGTCTAGCCCTCTGGCAGGCACCCTGCCTGTCAGGTGGACTCAACCTTTCCCAGTTGGAGAGAGAGATGGACCCCTCACAGCAGCATTTCTGAGACCTTGGCTCCAGCTCTGCCCCTAAAGCTGCCTTGAACTTCCACATTTCATTTTCCAGCCCATATGTTCTCAATTTTAAGTTAGTTTGGATAAGGCATCTATCTTTTGTATTCAAACCATGTCCTAATTAACCCAAAGAGATTTCTCTGAAGCCCACTACTGCACAGTGAGAGGAGGGACAAGGAAGGGCATAGTGCTGACTTCCTGGCCAGAGCAAAGACTGACCAGATAGGGCTAGAGAGCCATGGCTCACTAATGCTGGTGGGAGCACCTCCTCTTCCTCTTTGCAGCCCCAAATGAAACCTTGATAAGCAACCCCTGGATCCAGGACTGTTCTTAGATGCCTGGAATTGCCAGGGGAGGCTGGCCTGGGCGAGACCAAACAGGGTCACTTACCTTGTCTCCTCCTGCAGCAGCCTGTGACGCATCCCTGAAATCCGGGACAGGTCGGGTTACAACAAGAGTAGCTGGGTGAGGGCATCGGATTCCACCTATGACCCAATAGGTGGCATCCCATGGGGCAGCCAGGGCTGGGGACAAGGAGTTCCCTGGGAGAGGCTGAAAGCTGAGTAGGGGACTGTCACGGGCTTCTTGGAGTATCTTTGGCCTGCAGGCAGGTAATGAGAGACCACGGCATGGGAGGGGTTGCTAAAATAAATGGCCTAATTCTGCTGGATGAGATTTAGTTTCCTGGAGCTGGTTTTAAAGGGCCAGCCACATACAAATTGTGACCGTCTTAAAGACACCTGTGCACAGATTCACTGATGGTCCCTTTCAGCTCCGAAGATCCAGTTTGCCACCTTTAGCTCAGTGTGTTGAAAGAGTAAGCATTAGTTTTTACTGTTCTTTTGGGTCTGCATGCAGATAGACCGGTTGTTCAGCCGGCTTCATCTTTTTCCCATACATGTGTCAAATGTATGAATCATTCTTGGGAATAGCTCCGACCTTCTCACCCTGCACCCCAATAAAGAGGTAAATTATGCACCATTAATAATTCCTTATCCCCCACACTATGCAATCCAATCAGGAATTTAGAAAACCCTGCAATGTCTGTGCTTTGATGTCTTGGCCTGAATCCCTTCCAACGCAAATTGCTACCCCATTGCTTGATTTTATTTCAGGATATCTTTTGTTCTTGGAGAAAATCTACTGTGGTAGATCGAATTGTGTATCCCAGTTTGGACATGTTCTTGAGCCACAATCTAGTGGTTATAAACCTATTGTAAATAAGGTATTACTTCAGTTGAGGTGTGGTCCAACTCAATCAGGTTGGGCTTTAATCCAGATTACTAGAGTCCTTTATAAACAGAATGGAAGTCAGATGGAGAGAGAAGCCAGGATGAGCCACCAGAAGCTGGAGGTCAGTGGAATCTGGAAGAGAAAGGAGAAGACTGCCATGTGCGTCTTTAACAGAAAATTTAAAACGAAAGCTAAAGAGCAAGGATTGGCAGCAGCCAGCCCGAGTGCCACCGTCTTCGGGGAGAAACCATCACCTTGCTGACAGCTCAGTTTTGGACATCTTATAGCCTCAAAGCCATAAGCCAATGAATTCCCATTGCTTAAGCAAATCCACTGTATAATGTTTGTTTTAGCAACAGGGAAACTAAAACACCTACCTTTCATGTGGACTCTTTCAACAACTTCATGGTTGAGACTTCCCTCCCCTCATGTACTTTACTCCAATTATTGACTGTGAAAGATTCCGATGTAAAAAACCTCAGTAAATTTAGTGCCGCACATTTGGGATTTGTAGCATTTGATAGATGTTAAAATGGAATGTTTTTGTTGTTCAGATAATTAGAGATAGTTCACGTTACTAGACTAAACACATTGGGAGGGAGGGTGAATTTAAACTGTTTAAGAGAACTGTTTTAAACACCCTCAAGCACATTAAAATGTCACACAGCACCCAAACAAATGATGTCAGGTATACATAACTCTTCTATCTTCAAAAAGCACATCTCTAAGAATTTCTTGTAGACAGCTGTTGTTTACCCTTTATTTAGTGCAATAAAATGACATAAAAACCCGATATTTCACCCTCTTTGCTAATTTACTTTGGTTTGCTCCACAATCAGTTTGAAATGGAATGTTTTACCTCTTGACTTTACCCTTCAGCGAGTTACATTGTTTTTGTCATAATTAATTTCAGCTTTCTAAATCTTGGGAGATCATTTTCTTTTCCAGACTCTTTACACACTTCCTGTAGATGAGAAACAAATTGCAAGAGAGGAAAATCGGGGAGGCTCAAAAGTAGATAGGCCTTCCTTTCTGAGAAGAGTATTTTCCATTCTCTCAACTCTTGTGCTTTTAAATTCATGCCACAGTATCTGTGAATGTGAGAAGAACCAAGTCTTTGTGGTATGTTGGTTAAGAGAAAGACAGCTGCTAGATGTCTAAATGTCTAGAAAAAAGAAAGATCCCCACATCTCAGTGGCTTTTCATGCACAAATTTATGTGTTGCTTATATAACAGTCCAAAGCTGGTACTTCTGGTGGGCAGCTCTCTAAGCCGTGATTAGGGGGCCAGATTCGGTCCATCCTGTGGCTCCACCAATTCAACAGATGGCTCCCAAGATGGACCCAGGAGTCACCTCCATTGAAGCCAACCGGGAAGAGAAAGATGCATGGAGGATTGTGCACAGTTTTAGGATCCAAACCTGGAATTGGCATGCATCACATCTACTTACTTCCCACTAAGCAGAGCAAGCCTTAGGCTGGACCCTGGCCACACCTCCCTGCAAGGGAGACTGGGAAGTATAATCTAGCTGTGTGTCTAGAAAGAAGTGGACCCGGGTTTGTATAAACACATAGTTATTTCTACCTTTTCTATTTTTATTTCATTGGCTTCTAGGCTAGAATTAAGCATTTTCCACTCTCGCTCTGCAATAATATCTCTCATGCACACTTTTTAAAGTTTATAGAGGGCAGGCCACGGTGGCTCAGCAGAGTTCTTGCCTGCCATGCCGGAGATGCGGGTTGGATTCCCGGTGCCTACTCATGCAAAAAAAAAAGTTTATGGAAAAAGAAGTTAACTTGACCCTGTTTTCTTGTAAGTCACCTGAAAACAATCTGCTTCACACCAAAGTATAGTCGTGGTCTCAGGCAGATAGGCTCAGGTCTTCTTTCTCCCTCAAACCTAGATATTATTCATCATCAATGATCTGACTCATAATTCAGGACATTGAACCTTGCATAGCCCCATGTCTTCTCACTGTAAGCAACTTGTATCCCCGGGTAGATGTGAAACCAATCTCAAGGCATGTAGTAGCCATGAGGTCCTGGCAATGTAACCTCCCTAAGCTTCAGTTCCTTCTTCTGTGAAAATGGAGTAATACTTCCCATCTTACGGGACATTGTATGGGTTAGATTAGATATTCTAGGTGAAGACACTGAGCACAGCCTGATAGGAACCAGACTCAGTCAACTGGGATCAGCTGCCTTCTTGCTTCCTCTGCTCAAGGAAAGGGAAAACTTGCAGCAGCCTTTGTCAGCCTGTGGGGCTTTGCTAGTAAAGCTGCCTCTTCCACCCTCCAATACCCACCCCCAACTCCATGAAGAACCAACCACAGCAGTTCTTTCAATTCAGGCAGAAATCAGAGGGTCTAAGGGCCAGGAGGGAATAGGAGCCAGACAAAGCCACAATTACCCCCACATGACTGCCTACTGAGAATTCTGGCTGGAGAGAAAGCTTTTCTGCAGTTTGTTTTTGCTAAGCCTGCTCCAAGAACCCAAGAGGCAAGGCGTTCAGTGAAAAGGAGAGCCCCAAACACATTGTTCCTGTTACTCAAATTAGCCAACCCCCAGTATTTTTTATGCAGCAGTTCTTCTCTTGGGTATTTCCTTGATTCATCAGCAGCTATCCATTCCAGTTAGCCCAATTTCTATTGATCAAGCCTGGTTAGCCTTAGCGTACTTTCTCTCTCTCTCTCTCTCTCTCTCTCTGTTTCTCTCTCTCTCTCTCTCCTTCTCCCTCTCTCCCTCTCTCCTTCTCACACACACACACATACGCCCTCCAAAAAATATTCTCACCTCCAAATGAAGGGTGGGTAGTACAATCTGTTTATTAGGCTGGGGCTGTGTGCATGGTAGAGGAAAATGAAAACCACTCCCCCCAGCTCTCCTGAACTGAGTTTATGAGAATCAGTTGTAATCCTTAAATCTTCTCATTCTTATGTAGGCTTACTTCTTACTTAGTTCTGTGTTCCACTTTGAGCCCATCAGAGGGGGAAAAAAGGAAAAAAGAAACATTTGCCTTTGAGAGACCGTACAACTGTGACCCAACAAGGGATGATATTCTGGGATAAATCAGCAAAAGCTGTGGCTGTTTGCGTAACGAGCCTGAAGATCAACAGAAGAAACTGCTTGAAGTGCATGGATAAAATTCTTAGAATAATTGCGCCCAAGTCCTCTAGAATTCTTTTATGATGCCTTTATAAATTCTAACCTTTCACCTAGGACGTTTCCAGAGTGTCACCCAAATGAATGTACATTGCTGTTGGGAAGAAGTATAGCCTTGCAAAAAGGCTTGGACTTGAAAACATCTCTTGAAGGAGTGGTAGGAGAAAAAGTCCCATTGATGCTAATTAAAATTCTGGGGAAATGTTTTAAGCCAGTTTCTTTGAGACACAGACACAGTCATTTTTCATTCTGTGGCAAATGACAAGGGAAGCTAAATGATCCTAGGTGAGGTCTGCATAGACTTGAACTAGGAATTTGTTCAGTGAGATGAAGTAAAGTGGGGGTCAGTGCCTGCAGAGGTTAAGTAAGTGATGTGGTCTGGCAGGCAGGGCTAAGCTGGGGTGCAAAGTCATTGGTAGTTGGTATTATGGGGTTTGGTAATGAGTGTGGGATCTCAGTGGGATTGCATGGCATATCATGTGCTCAACGCAAGGGATCAAGACCAAAGATGGAAGCTTGTGGGGGGTTGGAGAAGCACTTGAGGCAAAAGCTGGAGGTAAAGCTGTGAATCATTTGCTTAAGTCTTGTTTCTCAGCAGGAATCTTCTTTCCCTATTCTCTCTTCCACCAGTCTAGAGTCTCTCAGAATTTGATAGCAAAATCACAAAAAGAGACCATATGTGGAGGATACTGCTGATGGACTACTAAATTCTGTTCTCATTATCCATAACAATGGAGAGAGGAACATACTTTAAAAATTGAGATATAGTTGACATAAAATAAACAGCATGTTTTTAAAGTGTACAATTTTTTTTTGACATACACATACACCCATGGATCCATCACTCCCCAAAGTTTCCTATGCACCTTTGCAATCCCTGTTACCCCTCCCTGCCTTGCCCTGCTTCCCCAGACAACAACTGTTTTGCTTTCTGTTATGAAAGATTAGTTTGAATTTTTAGGGAATTGTATATAAATGGAATTATATAATATGTACTCTTTTTTTTTTGGTCTGGTTTCTTTCACTCAGTATAATTATTCTGAGATCTTCCCATGCCATTGTGTATTTCAAGAGTCCATTCATTTTTATTGCTGAGTAGTATTCCATTATATGGATGTTGCAGTTTGCTTATCCATCCACATTTTTTTCAATTATCTCTGTGACTTTTTTTAATCATTTATTTTATTAAAGAAGCTGTAGGTTTACAGAAAAATCATGCACAGAGTTTCTATATATACTCCTCCTCCCCGCCCCCCCCCCCCCCCCAGTTTTCCCTATTAGTAATACTTCGCATTAGTGTGGTCTTTTGTCACAATGGATGAAACATTATCATTATACTATTAACTGTATCCATAGTTTACATTAGGGTTCATTGCACTGTAAAGTTCTATGATTTTTTAAAACTTTTGTTCTGGTAGCATATACTAGCTAAATTTCCCATTTTAACCATGTTCGTATATGTAACTCAGTGGTGTTAATTTTATTCACAGTATTGTGCTACCATCACCACCATTCAATTACCAAAACATTTCCTTCACCCTGAAGAGAAAGTCTGTGGCAATTAAGCATTAACTTCCCATTCATTTTGTTTGTTATTGAGTTTTGGCTATCACAAATAAAGCGTCAGTGCACATTCTTGTATAGGTCTTTGTATGGATACATGCTTTTTTTCTAGTTTGCTAGCTGCCGGAATGCAATGTAACAGAAACAGAATGGCTTTTAAAAAAGGGAATTTAATAAGTTGCTAGTGTATAGTTCTAAGGCTGAGAAAATGTCCCAGTTACAAGTCTATAGAAATGTCTAATCAAAGGCATCCAGGGAAAGATACCTTGGTTTACGAAGGCTGATGAAGTTCAGGGTTTCTCTCTCATGTGAGAAGGCACATGGCAAACGCAGTCACAGTTTCTCTCTTGGCTGGAAGGGCACATGGAGAGCAAGGCGTCATCTGCTAGCTTTCTCTCCTGCCTTGCTGTTTCATATAGCTCCCTGGGAGGCGTTTTCCTTCTTCATCTCCAAAGGCCACTGGCTCGTGGACTCTCTGCTTCTTGTGACTACATCGTTCTTCTCTGGCTCTCTCTAAACCTCCCATTCTCCAAAATGTTTCTTCTTTTATAGGACTCCAGAAACTTCTCAAGACCCACCCAAATGGGTGGAGACATGTCGCCACCTAATCCAGTTTAACAACCACTCTTGATTGAGTCACATCTCCAGGGAGATGATTTGATTCCAATTTCAAACATACAGTACTGAATAGGGATTAGAAGAAGTGGCTGCCTTTACAAAATGGGATTAGGATTAAAAGGTGGCTTTTCTAGGGTCCATACATCATTTCAAACCAGCACAGCTTTCTTTTTTGTTGGGTGAATGTCTAGGAGTAGAAAATCTAGGCTGTACAGTAGGTATAAATTTAACTTTTTAAGAAACAGATGCACTGTTTCCAAGTGATTGTACCATTGTACTTTCCCACTATCAGTGGCTGAGAGTTCTAGTTTCTCTATATCTTTACTAATGATTGATAAGGTTAATTTTTTTTAAATATATTTTAGCCATTCTGATAGATGTTTGGGGGTTTATTACATTTTTTTTCAGTATCCTTTCATGTTCTTATTTTCAAACTGTATATATTCTTGGGAGTCTGTTCATATTTTTCTCTATTGCTTTTTTTTTTTTGCATGTGCAGGCACCCGGACTCGAACCCCTGTCTCAGGCATGGCAGACGAGAACTCTGCCTGCTGAGCCACCATGGCCTGCCCTCCATTGCTCTTTTAGAATGCAATTTTATTGAGTTAAATTCATACACCATATAATCCAGACAAAGTATACAATCAGTGGCTTACAGTATCATCACATAGTTGTGTATTCATCACCACAGTCAATTTTAGAACATTTTCATTACTCCAAAAAGAGAGAAAAGAGAAAATTCAAAACATCCCATTTCCCATAGTCCCCCCATTATTGACCCTTAGCATTGGTGTGCTATATTTGTTAATGTTGATGAAAGAATATTAAAATATTACTGTTAGCCATAGTCCATACTTTGCAATAGGTGCATTTTTTTTTTTACCATATGCCACCCTGTTATTAACTCCTTGAATTAGTTTCATACATTTTTTTTTCTATTTCATGGAAGAAATTTTGAATGTTTGTGCCGTTAATCACAGTCCTCGTACACCACCAGATTTATTGTATTATACAGTCCTATGTTTCAACCTCCACTTTCTTTCTGGTGACACAGATGACACTAAACTCCCCCTATCAACTACGTTCACGCGCAATTCAGCACAGTTAATTATACTCACAAATAATGTGCTACCATCATCTCTATACATTTCCAAACACTTAAATTTAACCTTGTTAAAAATTCTGCACATATTAAGCAACCATTTACCATTCTCTAGCCTCATTCTATCTCCCGGTAACTTATATTCTAGATTCTATGTCTACGAGTTATGTAGTATAATTAATTCATATTAGTGAGATCATATATTGTTTGTTCTTTTGTGTCTATTTCACTCACCATAATGTCCTCAAGTTTCATCCATGTTTTCACGTGCTTAAGGACTTTATTCCTTCTTACTACTGAATAGTATTCCATCGTATGTATATACCACATTTTGCTTATACATTCATCAGTTCTTTGTCAATTGTTTTTGAGTTGTTTGTTTTCTTAAATTTGAATGTTGAGAGTTCTTTACATATCCTGGATGCACAACCTTTATCAGATATATGCTTTGGAAGTATCATATGGCTTGTGCTTTAATTCTCTTACCAGAGACTGTGCATGCATTCTGGGGCCTCCCTTTCATGTAGGAATGGCCATGTGCCTGAGTTCTTACTCATGGAATATGAATGGAAATGATGTGTGCCACTTCTGCATTCAGTCCTTAAGATAATGTATGGGCTTCTCCACACTCTCTTTTATTTCTTTAAGTTGACGATCCAGCTTGGTTCATGCTGGTAAGAACTGTGCCCTCCTTTCAGAATGACTTCCTGCCACAGGATCACTCACCTTTGGGCTGTTGTGTGATAGAGAAATAAACTTTTCCCTTCTCTTAAGCCACTGGATATTGAAGTTTCTTTGTTAGCCCTTAACAAACAACTTAGCCCTAAACTAGCTTATACACCAAGAAAGTCATCTTTCTTCCTCCTTTTTAATGACTTTGAGCATTTTCAATCAGAAGTCTAAGTTTGTCTGAGGTCAACTAACTTGCCCAAGGTCACAGAGCCAGTTGGGGACAGAAGTAAGTTGGAAACCAGACCTGTTCCCAAAGTCCCAGCCCATTTCTGCAAACCCTGCTACGTCCCATGGGAGCAGTGTTGGACTTAGATTATTCAGGGTATTGCTTTGGGCTTTTACTTTTTATGGAAAAAATAACCTCACAAACTCTGGTTCTGCTCTCACAGCCTCCTCAGCCTCAGGCATGATGACCAGCCTCTATTACTCAGAAGAACTGGCAAAACTTCATACTTCTCTGTATTCAAGCATCAGCATGCTTGACTTCAGTTTTCAGTCCAGAACCTGGCCTGGATTTTACAGAACATTAATCCAGCTTCACTTTGAAAAGGAAATGACAATCAGTTGCTGGAAAGCAACCCAGAAGCCTGCTCCCCATTTTAGCACAATCCAAAGTAAAGACTTCTGGTTGGACATTCCCAACACCAGCCTGACAAGTCATGAGATTTAATTGTAGAGTTTCTTCAGTAGGGCTTTCAGACATATCAAACCAGAGGTAAAGAAAAGAGGTTCTTTCTTTTTGTTGTTGTTCCAGATCAGATAATGCCTGATTAGTTCCTCCACCATGAACTCATACCACATGTACCCACAGGCCTCCCTCTTTCTAAAAGGCCACTAACTGTATTGCTTCCTGCATAATCATTCATATTTTGTCTCCTGCCTTCCCTTCTCTATCTCTGTTTCCGGCTCCCCACTCCCCCAATGAAGTGGCACAACTGCTTGCAAAGAAAATATGTCAACAGGGAAAATTTATAGGAGTTTCCTGGCTCACACAGAAATGGGAACCACAACATCCCCCGAGGAGAGATTTCCTCACCCTGACCTGTGCTCTCTTGACTGAGCCCAGATCCACTGGCGAGTGTGCTCTCTGGAGAAACCAGTTGTCTTCTTTGTGGAGCTAGAGTGTGGGCACCCGTATGGGATCGGTGGCTTTGATGAAGGCCAGTTGGGATTATTTAGTTGCAGTTGTAGGAAACCAAGTCCAAACTGGCTTAGTCAAAAAAGGAATTTATCACCTGAAAAGAGGGAGGCTCGCTTTGGGGACACCTCCATGCAGGGCTCCCATGTGTCAGCTGGATTGCAATGTCCTGGTGCTGGCTGCTGCCAATCCTTGAGGTTCCCTGGCTTCTGTTTTTTTCCTCCCTTCATATGGCAATGTCCTCTCTATTCAACTTCTGTAACGTCAAGGTTCTCTTTGTAAGGTCTCCAGTAATTTGGATTAAGGCCCACCCTGCTTCAGTTCACCCCATCTTAATTAAAAGTGACATCCTCAAACAGTTCTTTATACAATGGGTTCACCATCTACAGAGATGCAGATGAAGATGAAAAATATTTGTCTGTTGGGTACGTAACTCAGCCTGCCACATGGACTTCTCTACCAGGATCAGGCTGGTTCCGAGGGAAGGGAAATTTGAAACTTGGGAAGCCCCTGGAAGTATTTGACAGCATGATGGTACATGTGCCCAAAGAAGTTCCCCTCTATTGTTATTTCTTCCCTTCATTCAACTTCTCCTCCTGTCTTTTTAGGTTATTTGGTTACCCATTTATGATGGCAAAGTTCCTGTGTCAACTTGGCTAAGTTAAGATGTCCAGTTGTCTGGTCAAGCAAGCACTTGGCCTGATTTTTACTGTGTGGATAGTTCATGGATTTAATCCATTGGTTGCATCTATGGCTGATTACATCTACACTCAACAATGAGAGAAGTGGCATCCAGTCACTTCTAGGCCTTAAAGGGAGAACTGATGATTTCAGCAATCAGAAAGAAGAATTTCTATTTCCACTTCAGCCAGCCAGCTATTTCTGGAGATTTCATCAAAAACTTCATTGATGTTTCCAACTTGTGACCTGTACTACGGAATTCGGACTTGCCAATCCCCATGGTAGCATGAGCCAATTCCTATAAGTTTCATAAGATTTATATACATATCCTGTCAATTCTGTTTCCCTGGAGAATCTTTTAGTAAACTCTTGGCCTTAAATATTCAACTGTTTAACCACTAATTGTTACTACCTATGTACTTCCTTTCTTCAAATGATTTATTGTTTATTTGTGGATCAGACCCTCTGCTGAGTGCTTTGCATGTATTATTTCATTTCTTCCTCCTGCCAAATAACACCATGACATAGAGACTATATTATTCCCATCATACAGATGATGAAATGTGGACCTGACAGAAGTTAATTATCTTGTCCCAGGACATACAGGCAAAGACAAGGATCTTAGAATCAGGTTGCATAAATGTGATGAAGGTTTTGTCTTTCCCCTCAACCCATGATATAGTTTAGATACACAAGTCTGTAGATAAGTGCATTAACTGTTATAGTCACCATGATAAACATCTATATAGGGGAGAGTGAGAAAGAGGGCAGTCATTTCCCTGATGGGGGTGGAGGTAGTGAAGTGGGTGTTGGTAAACATTCTCCAGAGGGGGCTAAGCTGACGTTGCATGAGAAGGTGTTTTCTAGCTGGATTGTGGGGGCTGAGAATTGCAACCAAGACTGGGGGAACTGTGTGAATAAAGGCACAGAGATATCCAAAAGTGAGGGACAATTGGAGAATTGCAGGGTTTTTGGCAGAAGGTATAAGAAGGATGAACATAGGAACAGACACGGCTGAGACAAGCAGGCCCAGTCCATGAAGCTCAGGTTAAACTGAGAAGGGCTTAATTAGGATAACATGGAGAATCATTAAAGAGTTTTAAGAAGACAGGTGGCATTCATTCATTCATTCATTGATAGCCAATGTTTTTGGATGACTATATATATATTCCTGGCACTGCGTTGATCAAGCTTATGTTTCAGAAATAATGTCCTGGCTGTATTATAGGTTATGGATTTGAGGAGGGCAAAAGTGGCAGTATAGGTGTAGCCCAGCTGAAGGGTTATGGGGGACTGAATTGAGTCAGGAGTGGGCAGGGGATTGAGACCAAGGAGCAGATGTATTTTCAGTTGTGTGTGCTAACAGAGACACCGCTCCATCACTGATTCCATTATCTTGAACCAAGTGAATTGAGAGAATGCATTTTTTGTCTTATTTTACACAAAGTAAATTTCACTTTGCAAATGAAAGAAACAATAGGGAAGCTTGTTCAGCAAGCCAGGAAACTGTTGTAAAAATAAAAATATAAAATAAGACTGAAATATGGAAGACATTGTGGTGAAAACAGTTTAATTAAGATTGGTATCTTTGTGGTAGGAAATTTGTGGGTTGTGTAGTGGGAAAGCTTCCTTATTGGTAAACTGGAGATGACTCAAACGTTCATCTCTGCAGGAATGGTTAAATCGATTATGAGACTCCAGGCAGGAGATCTCTAGGTAGTTACATAGATTATCTTGAAAATGCATTATTAAGTAAAAAGTAAGATGCAGGACATAAATCACAGTATTGCACAGTACGTGTTTATGATAACCATATCCTATTTGTTATAGAAAACATATTTACAAACCGAAAATGGTTAGAAAAGGATATTCACAGTGTGACCAGGAAGGAGATTGTGGGATAAAAGCATAGGCCAACTGGGTTCCATACATAGCTGCATGGCTTTAAAGTTTTACAATGAGAGTATATCCATGTGTGCCTTGTATAAAAAAAGTGAGTGCTGGGGTTCCTAGAGTGATAACTATAAAATTGCTTTTTTGCTCATCCCTCCACCTCTGTATGTTCCTCTCTTTTCCTCCTCACCCAGATATTTCTACTCCCACAATCCCTGGTATGTGCCTCTTAATCCACAATGCCAGGTGTGGAATGGAAGTTACCCTCAAAAATAAAGCGTATGTATTCTCAACACGTGTTAACACAAAGAACACCATGAATTGTGCTTTTTTAAAAGGAAAACTGTCAATGACTATCCTTATCTCCTGGCTTCTAAATCAAATGCCACACAATGGTAACAACAGGAATTTATGGGCTTATGGTTTCAGACCCTAGAGTGTTGGCTTCCTCCTGAGGTTGGTAGTGTTCTAGCTGGTGGCAATCTTTGGGTTTCTTGGCTTTCCTCCTGACATGCTAATATATTTTCCTTTCTCTTATGGCCTCCACTAACTTCCAGCTCTTTGCTTTTCCTCCTGGCTTTTTCTCTAGAAGGCCTCCAGTAATAGAATTAAGACCTGTCCTCATTCAGTTGGCCACACTTTAACTAAAAATAACATTTTCAAAAGGTCCTGTTAATAATGTGGTCACACCTATAGGAATGGATTATGATTAAGAGCACTTTTTGTTTTAAATATAATTCAACCTACTACAATGACGCTCAACATTTTGGGGCGTGGGGTGGGGGTAAGACCACAAAGTGGAATGCAAGTCTGGTGCTCCTGCAGGCTTAACAAGATGGATGGACGTGTTCCTTTATTACCACAGGTGTCTGCCTGTAGTTTTTCTGTATAAGAAAGGAAGAAAGGCCAGTGCTCCATGGGATGAATATTCATGACAACATTCTGGGCATTGAACACACATTGAGCACCTACTGTATGCATGGTTATGAGCCATAAACACTGTGAAAAGCTGGCGATGATCTGTAAGCTTCATGGGAATTGATGTAGTGGAAGGGAAGGGCAGGCAGGGGTCGACCAGCAACTCAAGGTAGGATAATGCCAGTTCCCTCTCACCGCCTGACCTGGCTTGATTGGACGTCCTCACTGCGTGGTTGATAGCCCTGTGGGGGTTACAGTTTCACATTAGTTTGAATTTCTCCTTGTATTAACCATCAGGCTGTCCACTCCCCCATGGCAGGCACTACATCGATTTTTGTTCTTTGCTATCTCTCCAATATTTAGCATAGTTTTTGGCACGTAGAATGTGCTCAATAAATACACAGTAAATGAATGGTTGCTATAATGATATATATATATATATGTACGTATTAAAATGATAGTAGAACTACAAGTCAGGTGCCTGTAGTTCACCGCTTTCATCCAGACCTTTCAAAAATAAAAGCTACCACTTGGGAATCAATAGCTTCTTCAAGGCCTTAACAATGTGTGTACCTGGTTAAGACTCCCGTGGTTGCAGAGTTTTGTAAGTTAGGCATATGAATTGTCCTTATCTCACAAATCTTTGTGAGAGCTAAATATAGAAGCTGAGTGCAAGGTCCCTACAGGGGGTAGCTGTGAGGCTTCCAAAGCCTTCAGTTTCACTCCACTCCTCCAAGTCCTCCTTAGTAAGTAGACCATTTATAGAATTTGCCAACCTACTTAAGACCCATTCTCAAATCCTGCCTCTCACTCTCAGCAGACAGCCTCGCCTCATGAGTCACTGAGAAAGCTGAGGGCGTCAGTGTGTTTTCTGGAACTTCCCACTCTCTCCTTAATTTCTCTGCATTCATATCCATCCTCCTAGTCCAGGCTTCTCACCCTGGCTCTTATCTGCACCTCCAAGGACCTTATATATCAATGCCAGCTCCCATGTCCAAGCTCCATCCTCTCCCCACACCTCCCCACACAGGCAGCCCCTTGGATGCTCCTTGGACCCATGGATGTACAACCCAGCAATGAAGTCTGCCCTTGGGAAGGAAACCCAGAGGAGGCCTGGCGGACTCTGGAAGCATGCTTGGGGCCATGTGTGCAGGGAATTCACAGGTTCCAGGTGTCTGGAGCATGGTCTAGACTGGGATGTGGGCTTCGGATGGGAGCATTCACTTGGTCCCATGGTCTTCTTACCCCACAGGAAAGTCACGGCCAGGAGGACCAGGACTTTTCAAAGCAAGGGACCCAGAGGAGGGCCACAGGTCTCAGCAGAGTAGTGTGAGATGTGTGGGCAGTGAGCAGGAGTCTCGCTTTAGCATGTGGTTAAATCCGGATGATCGCTTAATGATACTTTCCTAGCCGCAAGGCTGCTGAGATCTCCCTTTCGAGCTCAAAAGCAGGTCACTTGCTGATAAAACCAAGTTTTACTGGACACAGATAACTTGCAACAGGTTAGTACTTGCAGCAAGGAGAAGTGGTGGTGAACTTGTTTGATGCTGCCTCTCCCTCAGGCTGCAAAGTGGACCACCTATTAGCTGGGGCTTGTGCCCTGGGCTGTGGAATACAGGGAGCCACAGGCTGCTTCTTGGGTTGGGGTCAGTGGCAAACATGGGAAATTAAAAGTCAGGCTATGTGAGATATGCATAGGAATTGGAGGCTGAGTTCTGCTGTAGAACCTGTAGAATAGCCAGAGTACTTTTTGCATTGTGGTTTGGGTGTTTATTGTTTGCTATAAATCTACAGTTATCTGTTTATTTGTGGTTTGGTTAACATTTTGCATCATGCAATAAAACTTTCTGTAGTTTTGATCTCAGAAAGTGAAAGTGTGTTTTAATAAATATTTCTGTTTCTTAAGTCAATAATGAACTTATAACTTACACAAAGCCTTTGTCCACATTTATTATCTACCATGGGAGCCATTGTGACATCTCTCACCACAAAGCAGAAGACACAGATATGCTGAGGACACATTAGCCACTTCTTTAAAAGTCAGGGGTTACATTAAGAAGAGTGGGCCCAAAGGGGCCTATTTAACTTGTGCTGCTGCAGAGGGGCATATACGCATCACTCTGTGAAGAATGACTTTTCATTCAGATTGAATGACCTCATTTTAGTTTCCTTGGCTGCTCAAGCAATTACAATTCAATGGGTTCTCTTAAACAATGGTAATTTATTTGCTCATGGCTTTGAAGCTAAGGGAAAGTACAAATCAAGGCATCATCAAGATGAAGCTTTCTTCCTAAAGACTGGCATTCTGGGGCCGGTTGCCGGCCATCCTTGGTCCTTGGCTCCTCTGGCACATGGCAATGCACATGGTGGCCTCTCCTGGCTTCTCTTTTCTCTTCCTGGTTCTGTTAAATTTCAGTTTCTTGCTGCCTGTGGCTTTCTCTCTCTTTGAATTTCATTCTGCTTATAGAGGACTCCAGTAATAGGATTAAGGCCCATCCTGATTGAGTTGGGCCACACCTTAACTGAAATAACCTCATCAAAAAGTTCTCCCTACAATGGGAATATATTAAGTTTAAGAACATTTTTTTTTTCTGGGGTACACACAGCTCCAAACCACCACATTGGACTTCTAAATTATTTTACTCATTTTATGTTCCAAATTTTCTTGGAAAGAATGAAATGAAAGCTGTTAAGAAGTTGGCTCCATTAGTGAAACAATAATGTTCCCAAGAGTTAAATGATACATCAAATAGAAAATCAGTAAATTCCAATAATGGTTCAATTTTTTTTTACTCAATTCATAGAATCAAACAAAGCTTTTAAAATGTTATTCTGTTAACAGTGAGAATCTGACATCGTTGTGAATACTATTGAAAATTCAATTAAACAGTTCAATGCTGAAGATAAAATTATATCTTTGTGATGTTAATATGAATGCAAATTTTGATAGAGCACAGTAATATGATAAAAACAAGGCTCTTAAATTATGAAAACTTTGGAGCAGAAGTTTCTTGAACTTGGCTGTGAGGTATATAATTTATAATTTCTTCCAAAGAAGCTGTGATACTCTACCTGGCAAAATGGAAGCTATAATTGTCAAAGTCTACAATTAGTTTTTATATTCACGGAGTAGCTGAACTATAGAATGTGACAAAACTATTGTTGATTCAAAATAAGTGCTCACAATTGCTCTTTTAGCTGCTTATCATCAGCCAAATTTTAGCATGTTTGAGGTTTCAGAGAACTATTTCTGAGTCAAAGCCACAGACATAGTTATGCTTTATTCAGTCCTCTGAATTTTTTTCCATTTTGTTTAACATGTAGAAAATTTTAATCAAAGTATGCAATGAGTCAAGCACCATAGACTTCAGCTTTTGAAGTTTGCAGATTACAAATGAGAATACAGCATACCTTGGAGATATCGTAGGTTCTGTACCAGACCACTGCAATAAAGCGAATCAATTTGAATTTTGGATTTCCCAGTACATATAAAAGATATGTTTGCATTATACTGTAGCCTATTAAGTATGCAGAGTGGCATTATGTCCAAAAAACAATTGGCATAGCTTAATTTAAAAATAGTTTATTGCTAAAAAACTTTAAACATCGTCTGAGCCTTCAGCAAGTCATAATCTTTTTTTTGTAGGGGGTCTTGCATCAGCATCGCTGACTGCTGACTGGTCAGGTTGGTGGTTGCTGTAGGCTGGGGTGGCTGTGGCAATTTCTTAAAATGAGACAACATGAAAGATTTTCCTGTAGCCTGTGATGTTGTTTGAAAGCATTTTACCTACAGTCGAACTTCTTTCAAAATTGGAGTCTATCCTCTCAAACTCTGCAACTAAGTGTATGTAATACTTAGCCCTTTGTTGTCATATCAACGATGTTTATAGCATCTTCACCAGGAAGAGATTCCATCTCAAGAAACCACTTTCTTTCCTCATCCATAAGAAGTGACTTCTCATCTGATAAAGTTTTATCATGAGATTGTAGCAATTCAGTCATATCTTTGGGCTCCACTTCTTATGCTAATTCTCTTGCAATTTCCAACTTCAAACTTTTCTTCTGCAGCTTTTTCACTTCTCTCATCCTTCACAGAATTGAAGAAAGTTGAGGCCTTGCTCTGGTTTAGGCTTTGGCTTAAGGGAACATTGTGGCTGGTTTGATCTTCTATCCAGATCACTAAAACTTTCTCCATATCAGCAATAAGCTGTTTTGCTTTCTTATCATTTGTGTGTTCACCAGAGCAGCACTTTTAATTTCCTTCAAGAACTTATCCTTTGCATTCACAATTTGGCTAACTGTTTGGCATTATTGGCCCAGCTTTCAGCTTATCTTACCTTTTGATATGCCTTCTTCATTAAGCTTAACCATCTAGCTTTTTATATATTTATTTTATTTTTTATTGATCTGTATTATATATCCACATGCGATGTAAACACCCAAAGTGTACAACCAGTGTTTCACAATATCATCATATAGCTGTGTATTTATCATCACAATCAACTTGTTTTTCTTTTTCCTTTTTATGAAAAAAAAACAAACATACAAAAAAAATCTAGCTTTTGATTAAAAGTGAGAAAGTAAAATTCTTCCTTACACTTAGAGGCCACTGTAGGGTTATTAATTGGCCTGGTTTTAATATTGTTGTGTCTGAGGGAATATGGAGGTTGGAGGAAAGGGAGAGAGAGTGGGGAATAGCTGGTCAGGCAGCATTTACGGATTAAGTTTGTCATATATGGGTGCTGTTACTGGCACCCCAAGACAATTACAATAGTTACATCAAAGATCACTGACCTCAGATCACCATAACAAATACAATGATAATGAAAAAGTTTGAAATACTGCGAGAATCACCAAAATATGACACAGACATGAAGTGAGCACATACTGTTTGAAAAATGGCACCGACAGACTTGCTCGATGCAAGGCCACAAACTTATAATTTGTAAAAACTGCAATATCTACAAAGTGCAGTAAAGCGAAATGCAATAAAATGAGGTGTACCTGTACCTGAAATTTATCCCTACAAAAGCACAGTGGAGCTGAACAAACTAAATGATGACAGGCCAATAGGTTTATAAGTTTTAATTTTGAAATTCTAAAATGTGCTCTAAAACATCTGACTTTCTGTGAAGGATGGTTTGAAGAAAGTCCTATTTTTAATGGGATAAATATATATATCAGATTGCAATGAAATTGAAAAGAACTTTAATTTTGTATTGTCTAGCTTTGGTCAAACATTCAAAAGAACTATAAATAAAATCAATTAATTTGGTGAGTTTTGTCTTCTACAAATATTTCTGATGAAAAGTACCAAATGGAGGCAATGAGATAGTACTGGTGAAAATACTTGTTCTGAAATATTTTTGCATTTTTGATAGAAAAACATTAGAACTGAGAATGCCCTTCATTTAGCAGGATTTTCTCTATGGTACCTGTTCTAGTTTGCTAACTGCTGGAATGCAATATTCTCTCACCTGGAAAGGTACATGGCGAACATGGCAAACAAGGCAATGTCTGCTAGCTTTCTCTCCAGGCTTCTTATTTCATGAAGGTTCCCTGGGGACTTTTTCCTTCTTCATCTCCAAAGGTCTCTGGCTGCGTGGGCTCTTGTGGTTCTCATGGCTTTCTTGAGTCTTTGCTTTCAGCTGAATATTTGGTATGTTGCTTTTATCATAAACATACATACCTTAATTAATAAAATCAGGTTATCTAATTTACCTTAAAAACAAGATGAACATAAAAACTCATTTAAACTGACAGAAACTTTTTTTTAGAGCATTAACATTTTAGGACACAGATGTAAACCCAGCAAATGCATCCATTCATTGCTTCTCAACATAACACCAGAGGGATCTGGACTATAAATAAAATCACACTTCTCAGCTCAGTCATTAACAGAATAAGATGACACCATGAGCGAGTGCATGTTTGCCAATGAACAGACCATCTTCCAAACAGAACCGCTCAGAGATTGCCTTTAAGTCAAACCTCTCAACTATCAAGGAACATTTAGCTGGGTGGAACAGAATAATAGATTCCCAGTGAAATGATAAGGCTTTCTCCCATTGAAGTCTAAAATTTTTGTGGAATTTTATTACTGTTTATTATTAATATATATTACATGTAGTTTTTAACACCTGCTCTGAGTTTTGACTTTAATATTTGTATTTATGTTAAGGATTGAGAGTAGGTCTGGATTGCTGGGTTTTAACTCTGAAACATACTACCTCCTGCATATGTTTCAGTTCTTGTTAATTAAATGGTTGTCAAGCTTAGGAAGAATCAGGTATATATCTGCTGTTTTGAAATATCTTTAGGAAAAAGGATTTAGACAAATCATCTGTATTGTTGTATTTATCATAATGTCTGTGTCCGTGGGATTTGCCATATTCATTTGTGTAGTTTTAGGCCTAGATCAACCAGAGGCATTCAGATTTCTTTTCATTGTTTCATGATGACATTTTAAACTCACTTATCATAAAGAAATACTTGTGAGGAAACCAACAAACCCACAGTTGATAGTCATCAATTCAGAAGTGGGCAGTGACCCATTGTAGAATCTATTTATTCTCTTGCTCTTTTCCCCGTTCACATGTCTGTTTATCACCCACTGATTGAGTTTCTTGAGAGGTGCCCCACACAGCTCCATAGGCCCTAAGAAAAATACAGGATATTTGGCTTAGAGTTGGCCCTTCATAAGCAAGGGGTTTAATGTGGGATTTGCCATAAAAAATTATAATTAGAAATAAAATATACAAATAAATTATTTTTTCCATTGAGGCCCATCCATGAGTCAAAAAGTTTGGCCTACCTCTTCACTACTGTAGAAACAGTGAGATCTTTGCTTTTGTCTTGGGTTTGAATCTGATGTCCTCCATTTGCTAGCAGGATGACCTTTATCAAGTAACCAAATTATTTGTTTTCTCTAAGATGGTGGCGGTGGTTGTTTGTAAACACAGAGATGCATTTAAAGCGCCTGGCACTTGTAAGCATTCAACAAATGTTAAATGAATAAGTGCTAAGGGAATTTGGAAACTTCCCACCTGGACTGTCAGAGAGGGCTCTTAATGTGGCTTGTTGATCTCAGAGAAGCCGGGGATGGAGGCACACTTCTGAAACAGGAAATCATCCTTTTCCCACCATTGGAAATGCTGTTTGATTTCTTCTTCCTCTCCCTCAAGTGGACCAGCCCAGCTTCCATGATTGTGGTGCCATCTTCACTCACATGTCTTCAATGTCAGGCTGCGAGGAAGGGCTCCCATGCAGCAACGAAGAGGGCGAGTGGGAGGAACCTTGTGGCAGTGCAGGGGACGGGGATGGTTGAAGCCCCCAGTGCAGGTGGCTCTTTACACGCGGCGGCCAGTCACAATAAAAGTTGTGTGGGGGTCGTTCTTTGCCCCAGTCATCATTCCTTTCTCTACCACTGAAAGGGCAGCAGGTTGATCCAAGACAGGATCAAATGCTCGAAAGAATTATGACAGATCAGCCAAGAGCGCCCACGTTCATTTGGAGGAAAATGCTTAAGCACCCTCTTGTAGTGACAAAGTCATGACATCTGCAAGGCCTGAAAGGGGAAGATCAGAGGTGAACCAAGAGGGCTTTCCATTTCCAGAAGATATGAAATGGATCCAAATGCAAACCAAGTTTTCATTTTCTATTGGTCACATCTTCCTAACCTTATAGTAGGACTGAAACTTCTCCAGGTGTGATGGAGGTAAAGGTATTTCCCAAGTTATATATACCTAACGTACAATTGCTCCATAAGTACAAATGATTGGTCGAGCACTAGTTTCCCTCAAATTTCCTAGCACCACCATTTGTGTTTCCCTCTCTTCAGAAAGCAACTAGACTGGCATGGACTAGTGGTGCCATCCCATGGCTTGGGCAGTGTGGTCCGTCTTTTTTTTTTCTTTGCATGGACAGGCCCAGAGAATCGAACTTAGGTCTTCGGCATGGCAGGTGAGAACTCTGCCTGCTGAGCCACCGTGGCCTGCCCAGTGTGGTCTGTCTTGATAATGCTTCCTTTCCCTGCCGCCTCTTACAGGCTAATTAATTCACACTCAGGCAAACTTCTCACACATCATCTTTCTTCCTCTTTATCTTCCAACTCTTGCCCCATTAGATTAGAAACATTAATATTTGTTTTTCTACCAACTTTGATGGTAATATGAAATTAAACAAAGGATACAGGATTTTTGCCCTCACTAAGTTTAAAATTTAAAGTAGAAAGTCATTAATGTCTAACTCTGTCTACCAACTCTTCACGAAATGAAACAAAGTGAGAAAACCTGATCTGACTTAAGAGAAAGTTATTTGTTTGTTATAATACCAAAATGAAGAGTTGGATTCACAAATTTCTTTCTTCTTTCATTTATTTGTTCTCTCTCACTCTCTCTCCGTCATTTTATACCAGGTGGTCTGTTTACACACTTTGACCTTATTTGTATGATCATATCCTATTTTTCAGTTACGCCCTGGTATGGAAAAAAATGTGTGCTTGCTGGGAGGGGACCTCTTTGCCTCTCATCTGCCTCTTCCTTTTCCCTGGGAAATCAAATATCCACAAGAAAGGGCTCAGATCACAGCACGTGTTAGTAAATGTGCAGGCCGCCTGTAATCTCTCTCTCCTTCTGAGCTTCCATTTCCTGACGATCTAACATATCAGCAAGGGCTTTTCTGCAGTGCTGGCAGGATCAAAAGTCAGGCAAAGACCATTCTGGTTCCATTTCTATTATGAAATAATTGTCCTATCTACATGATAATGCACACATAGATTCCTGCTAAATTATCTCCATCCTAAGCAGTCATTCATGCCCCAGAGAAGATGCCGAATGTGCCAGATGCCCCCATGTTGTGGTGAGATCACTAAGATGAGTGGGGCGGGGCAGCTCGCCAGCAGTTTGGGTGGCTATTTTTTAGGAGAATGAGTCATTCTCCCAGCTCCTGCTGTACTGACCCTGATATTAATTTTAATACATTCCACGGGAAGAAGGCCAGAGCCCCTACACCAAAATGTAGGCCCACTTTGCATCCCTTGGCAGGGCTACATTTCCCTTATTACTCCTTTGCCCCCTGCAAACCTCCAGCTAAGCCATTATGTGCCTTTGCAGAAGCACTGTGCTTCTCCAAGGTGTGGTGTGATGCTTTATTCAAAAGCTAGGGACCTCTGCTCTCTATTTTATATTCAGTCCTTGAATATTCACCAAAATGTGTTATGGAGTTGGGGCCAGGTCTTAGCTTAGAAAGCAAGATAATGGACTTGGCTTGGCACCCATATCCTTGAACTATTTTGAGCTCTTTAAAGTTAACTATCTCTCTAACATGAACTATCCCCAGTGCTTTTGCTGGCTGACCATGGCTCAAAATTGGTGCTTGAAGGAGAGGAGAATGGGAGGCAATGCCCTGCTTTGGATAAAGCATAAGAATCAGCGCATTTTCTCTACCGCTTCCTAGCAGCTGGCAGAGCACAGGGCCGGTGGGAGTGGGCCTACGACCAGGCTGGAGCCATCTGATGGGAATCTCGGTTGACCTACAGGTTTGCAAGTCTCCTGGGCTGTGCGAGCTGCTGCGTTACCATGCGGTGCTGCTGGAAGGGGGCTTCAACTCCTTGGGCAGCTTTTGTGTTCTTGAGATAGGCTGAGCTGGCTTGACTGGGATCAGACCTCCCCTGCTGTCCTATTGTCTTAACAAGTAGGATGCAGGCCCAAGGAAGCTGATCTAACATTTTAAATAGAGTCAGGCCCAGGCTTTCCCGGGACCGTATCCAAGACAGTATCTGTGGCAAGCCTGCCTGCCTGATATGGTTCCGTGTGTCTACGAGGCATGAGAGGCAGCTGATAAAATAAGCTTCGTGGTACAGGCTGTGGGAAAGAGAGAGTTTTATTTGTTCTGCATTCTGCAGTGTGATTACCTTAACCTGTCGGTGTGACCTTGACACACACAACTCAACTGCCCGTTTCTGCAGATTTGACAGGTGCCTAGTGATTAATTTTATGCATCAAGTTGGGGCTGATTTGGATGTGGACACCTGGCTATTTAGAGGGTTTGTTTGTGGGTTTGTTTATCTGTCAAGTTTGGCAATCAGTCAGTCCAGGGCCAGAGTCCAAGCATAGTGAGATGGGAGCGTCTTGGTCAGGGAGCACGAAAATTTTGAGTTTCGGTTTTCATGTATTTTTATGGCCATCTTGACTTGTGTTACCATGGGGTTTCTGTGAGCCTGGACCACATGCAAACTCTAAGATTCAGAGTGAAACTTCAGAAAATTTAATCTAATTCATTCTGAAACTGGTTGAATTTTTATGTGAATAATAAATCTAATAGGTGTGGGGAATACTTTTTGAATTCACTAATATTCCTTTGCTTTTTTTTTTTTGCGTGTGTGTTAGTCAATAAAATCTACCATTATAAAGGTTTCGAGCTTTTCCATGCTTGATAGAATTCCTTCTATCTCAGTTCGCCAACTAAGACAAATAATTGTTTTAGTTGCTAAATAATTTTTCTGAGGATTGGAGATCCTTGGGTCAAAGGAGTTATATAAAAATATTTTTTATATTGAATTCCAGTTTTCAAAAACCGTTACCCTCTTATAGGATGCTCAATGTTAAAATAGCTAACTGCAAAATAAATTAACCCAGTTAGGGGATATTTATTTAGAGTTTTCTGAAGACAACATTTGGAAAAGTTGAGAAAAAAAAAGTCAGAATAATTTACCTAAGATGAAAAACATGCGAAAGACCATGGAATTATTTCTCTGAAAGAAATTATTTGGAATGTCTCAAAGCATCTGGTTTAGATTATAAACTATAACAGCAGAAAGAGTCGTGGTCTCTGAGACATCAACTTTTATACTTCTGGAATTTTATAATCTCTGTGTTCCTATTTCTTTAAAAATAAAACGCACACCTCTGCTTTTACTATTTACGCTTTATTTGGTTGCTGGGGAAGGGCTGTAGGGTAAAGTTGGTGGGATGTGTCACAAATGATATTAAAGAAGGCCTGTGAGATTTCTTTCCTGATTTTTCATATCTCAATTCCCTGGTCATTCAATTTAGCTCCCGAGGTGCTGACAGCTGGTAATACGCTAAACTGCAGTTCACTTTTCAGAAGTTATTGATATCTCCTCACTGAGGTTTAATAGTGTGACTTGGCTTAGGTGAAAATGTGCAAAGGTCTTGGGTCCCCTGTGCCTCATCCAGGTTTATTATAGCTCCAGGCACGCCCTGCCAGGAGTGAGAACCCTCACTTCCCAAGTCAAAGGAATCTTAATTTCATATTATTTTCTGAATGTTTCTTTACAGACCAGCAGAGAGACCAACTTGCAATTTTGGGGGGACTATTTCATAGCTAGATTTACAAAAGCTGGTGGATCCAAGAGATTTTAAATAGTTCTACTAAATCAAAAGCCTCTGGCATTATTGACTATAGTCCTAATTCATATTAGCAAAAAGCCATTAGGGAAAGAAAAAAAGTCAGTAAATCTGGAGCTAGAGAGTAGTGATAGCTGCACAACAAGGCAAATGTACTAAATGCTGCTAGAGGTAAAATTTTATGTTATGTGTATTGTATCACATGCACCAAAAAGTGTTTAAGCAAATAAAGTTTATCTTATTCTACAGGCTGAGAATGCTGATGTTGGTTATCACTGTAGCTGTGTGGCTCCCAAAGAGGTGGAGGGAGAAACAGGGAATAGAGGCAAGGGGACAATGCTCTAAACCCAGAATTATTTATTGCTGGTAATAAATTTTACACATAGCAAGTAGTGGACAACTTGAAAATTCTTCTTAGTATAGTGATTTCTTAGCATCAAGAATTTAATATCAGTGGTTTTCACAACTTGTAACAAAGCAAAACACATTTAAGGTCCCTAACTTGTAGTAATTAGTCATTTTAGGAAGGGACGAAAACAAATAATACATAGTACATGGCTGATTGGCCCCAGAGTCGCTTTCGGTTATCTACTCCCAACATATGTATAGTAGCATTTGCAAAATGATTTAAAATTTTAGGGTAAAACTTTGCTCATTTGGGCAAAACCATCATCAAGTAAGAGATGAAAGTTAAGTAAAAGTGAAAAATGTAGTTGATGTGGCAAGCTGGGAAACACTTAGTTATTGATAAAAACATAATGAAGGAGGAAGTAAAGGGTCTTTGTGAATATTTCTGAGTTCTGGTGTTTGAGAAGTCACCAAGTTCCCCTGTCTTTCTTTCTCTTGTGAATGTCAAGGTATACTATTTTATTCAATACTGCAAAACCATAATGATTTTCCGTAAGTGTGTGCTGGAGTCCATGGATTGCCTTCTTCAAATAACATATTTTCAATTAAATTAAAAATATAAGTTGCGGAACACCTACTATTTGCAAAGCATGGTGCTAGATGCTGTGGGAGAATACGGAGATAAGTAAGGCAAAGCCTCTGCCCTCAGGGGACTGGAAATATTGTAGGCAGAAAAAACAACAGGTGCCCAAATGATGATAATATGCTTATAAAAGAGACAAAAAAAAAGAAAATGTCCTGAAAGCAGAAGTTTCCTGGAGATTCACAAAGAAGGGAGAAAGCAAGCAAGTGCTATTTTTTGTTTGTAAAGATGAAGAAACGGATCCTAGAGGAGATGGTGTTTGAATAATAGGTAAGAATTTGGCAAAACTGGGAGAGCATTTTAGGTGGCAAAACTGAAATGATAAGGCAGAGGCACGGAATGGGAAATGTCCGATGTATTGGGAAAATGACTACAATTTTAGTTTGGCTGGGAGGAGGTTGTTTGAAGGTGATTATTAAGATTAGAAATGTTGATTGGTGCTGAATGCCAGGGCGAGGCATTTTGTATTCAATTCAGAAAGCACTGCGAAGACACTGAGGGTTTCTGAAATGGCCTGAACTGTGCTTCCGCTGGCAGCGAGGACGGAGCTGGGTTGGTTTGGGAGGAGACCTGCAGAGGGAGAGCTGGGAGAATGCACTGTGAGAAGAGAGCAGGAGTAATCAGGATCTGGGCCTGGCTGGAGGCTACGGGAGAAAGAAGAGGCAGAATAGACCTGATTTGGCAACTAATTGGGTGCAGGTGGACTAAAGAGAGTTCTGGGAAGGTGGCAGCTTGAGTGAGTCCAAGTTCTCTACCAGAGCGTTTGCTTCTCTGGAGCCAGTAGCTGCTGAAGTTGGCAGGAATGCCAGGCTGGAGGGTGTAAGGGGGTCCTCCCTTAGGCTGATTCTGCTGGAAAGGGCTGCTGCAGCATTTCCTTGACAAGAGACTGGGCCCAGTGGGAAGAGCCTTGGAGAGGCAAATAAAATAAATCTGGCCTGTGGAGATGGGGGTATTGGTGGGGGTGATGTAAACACAGGCAGGAGAGTGATGCTAGTTTGGGTAACTATACCTGGGCACAGCCTCCTGCTCCCTAAGGTACACAGGTGGTGTCAAATAGGTTGGCTGCTGTTCCTCCTGTTACTGAGTCTGGGGGAGTGTGAAGAGGCCAGAGAGCAGAGAAGCATCTTCTCGCAGACTTGCCAGGAACCTACCCACCTCTGGGCTACGAGGGAAGCATGGTGAATTGAATAATTTACCCCAATTTAGACACGTTCTTAATCTTAATCCATGTATTGTAAATTGGGTTTCTAGAAGATGTTGCTTGAAGTTAAGGTATAGCCGGCTGAATGAGGTTGGGTCTTAATACACATTACTGGAAGCCTTATAAAGAGAAAGAAACTTGATGCTAGAATCAGAGAAAACTAAAAGGAGGCATCAGAATGAGAAATCAGCACGAAACTGGAAAAAATCAGAGAACACATTGCCATGTGACATGGTCAGAGAAGCAAACCTGCACCAGAGCACTGCCGTCCCTGGAGGGAAGCAAGCCTTCTAGCCTCTGAAACTGTGAGACACTAAATTCCCATAGTGTAAGCCAATGTACTGTGTGATGTTTGTCAAAGCAGCCTGACAAACTGTGACAGAGGATATGACTGAGTTTTCCACCATTCAATGGGGTCCCTACAGTTTCAATGGGGTCCCTACAGTTGAGCTTGAGCTCCAACGTACAATGAAAAATAATGGTGCACCTGAGATAATTCAGGAGCCAGACAGAGGAAGAGAAAATTAAACATGTAGACTTGGCTTTTAATGAAAAAGAACTGCTGCAGAAGACAGGCTTCAACTTAAACAAAAATGGTAGTTGTGAGGAGATTCTAGCCCTTACCAAATAAGCCGTCAGAAATGAAAAACCCACAGTGTTCTCTAATATTAACTAACTGGAAGGTAAATTGAAGGAGGAGATGGTCACTGTTGAGAAGCAAACAGTGGAAGACATGTCTTAAAGCAGAGAAAAATGTAAGGATAGAGATAAGCCTTGGGTTAAATGAAACTATAAGATCTAAGAGAGGTTACCTGTGGATGGAAGGAATTCCAGAAGGAGAAAAAGAGACAGAGAGGAGACAATACATGAGAGAAGAAAGTTTTCTTGAGTTGAAGAAATTTATGAGGAGTCTGCAATTCGAGAGGATTGAATGAATTCCAGGCAGAACCAGTGGGGGAAGAAATAAAGGGTGTACATTTAGATATATTCTGGTAAAATTCCTGACCTCTAGGGATAGAGCAAAAATATTACAAGTTTTTAATTAGAAAGGACAAAGTCTTAAGAATTTGTCTCAGATTTTTTACCTATCCATCTTTATGCTAGAAGGTGGTGCAGTATGTTATTTAAGACCAATAAATTTAATACCCAGCCAAGGTGATATTTATCTGACAGAGTGGGAAAAAGCTATTGGTGAATTTGTGATGATTAAGAGAATATATAATCATCTAGTACAGACCAGTTTGTACTGGTTTTCCCGGTACTTTCCCAATTTTGGGACTGGATGTCCTGCCTCCAGGGCAACCTCTCAGTCTCGGGCGAACTGGGGTAACTGGTCACCTACCATATAGTCCATATGAAGGAAACCAACACCAGGTAAAAAAAGAATTGAGGTAGTGGTTCTCAACCAGGGGTGATTTTTCCCCCCTTTTCCCTCTTTCTTGGAATTTAGCAATGTCTTTTTTTATCTCTGGGGGTATTTTTGGTTGTCACAACTAGGGAACGGGTAGTGGCTGCTCCTGGCTTCTGGTAGGAAGAGGCCAGGGATGCATTGATACATCCTGTAATACACAGGACAGCCCAACAACAAATATTATTTAGCTCAAACTGTCAAAAGTGCTGAGGTTGAGAAATTCTGAGTTAGAGGAGAATGATGAGAAATGGAGGGAGTGGTGAGCTATAAACTTTGCTATATTTACATATATAACATTTAAATCTAAGTGGACAATGAAAGATTGTCTTGGAACGTGTACTGTAAGAACTAATGAAACGTTCTTGAAACAGAAGAGACAAACTTCAAGAGGAGTTCTAATATTGGTGTAAAAACACTTAAACTGTCTCCACAAAACTAGTCATGTGAAGGAGGGACAGAAGGAGAGTGAAAAAGGTGAGGAGGTAAAAACATTTTAAAGGTCTTAATTATTTGGCTGGGGATGGAACTATTTCAGGGCATAAAACGTGTTGGAGAAGAAGATCATTGGTTTCTTGCATTCAGAGATATGATCAGAAGTGCCAGGAAAGGGAATTAATGGAATGGAAAAGACACAAGAACTCCCATGTTAACAAAGGGCCAAAAGGCACTGAGTAACAACTTGATCAGATTTGTGAAAGTAAGAGAAATGGTGCTGAAGTAAGAGAAATCTCCTGCCAACTATGGCTTTGTCGACCATGCTTTTAAGATGTTGCTATTGTATTTTGTGTGCCATAATTTAAAAATCCATAGTCTTGTAATAAACATGTGAGATTTAGTTCAAGGTCCTTAATGAAATAGTACAAAAATAATTATGGCTTTCCTCCTTCCATAAATCATGTAAGCAGGTCTCCAGGGTAGTGATTTATTTTGTTAATATTTGTCTCCTCTAGATTCTAATCTTCATGAGGGTAGGATTCATGTCTGTTTTCATTCATCCCCAGTGCTCATGAATATTTATTAAACAAATAAATAACATCCTCTCAATTTATGGTTAGAAGATGAGACGTAAATAGGAAAAAAATGCCCTAGCAACACAGGATTTGTGAAGAGTCCAGGAGTCCATTTTACCAAGATTTATGAAAATGAAACAAAGGAGGCTATAAGTATAAAATTCATGACATTTCAAGCCAGTAAATGCTGCTTTGAAAACCAAACAAGAAATTTGCTTTGCATACCATACAACCTGTGAAAGAAACTTCCTCCCTAAACTAGGGCTGACAGTTTAGCAAATAAAAATATAGGATGCTGTTTTAGTTTCCCAGGCTGCTTAAGCACATACCATGAAATGGTTTGGTTTAAACAATGGGAATCTATTCACTCACGGTTTTGAGGCTGGGAATGCCCAAATCAAGGCATCATCGCGGCAATGTTTCCTCCCCAAAGACTGTGGTGCCTTGGGCCTGGCTGCCGGTGACCCTCGGTCCTTAGCTTGTCACGTGGCAGGGCACGTGGTGCCATCCCCAGGTCTTTTCTGTTCCCCAGGTCTCTCCATTCTCTTCTGTTGAGGTCCAGTTTCTGGCTGCTCCCTCTGTGGCTTTTTCTCTCTGTCTGAATTTCATTTTTTATAAAGGACCCCAGTAATAGGATTAAGACCCATACTGACTGAGGTAGGACACACCTTATCTGAAGCGACCTGGTCAAGAGGTTCTACTTGGGGTCACACCCACAGGAATGAATTAAGTTTAAAAACTTGTTTTTCCAGGGTACGTACAGCTTCAAACCACTGTAGATGCTAAGCTAACCTTGAATTTACTGTAATCAACAAATAATTTTTGGCATAAGTATGTCCCAAATATTGCAAGGGACATACTTAGACTAAAAAAAATTCATGTTTATCTGAAATTCAAATTTAACTGGGCACCCTATATTTTATATGATAACCCTATTCTGGACCACAAGCAGTATTCTTGAAAAGTTAAAGAGGATTATTCAGGAAAAGGGTGAATTTTCAAAATCAGCATTAAAATAATAATATCCCCAAATAGCATTTAATAATTTTTAGCAGCAAATGCCTTCTAGCACTTTTAATTATAGTGCCATTTTAATAGTATTGTTATTTTCCCCCAATTCCACATATTCCATGGCCTCGATCCTGCCTTCCATGGTTATTTCCAGAAACATAACCTCCAAGGTTGTCAAAGAAGTGCTGTAATCAGAACAGCAAACACAAATTGTATTTGTGTGGTGCTCTCACTTCCATACCCATCTTCTCTTCACCGTAGTGAAGTGTTAACATTATCCCCGTTTCATAAATGAGGTCAGAACCTATTGTGTGCTCCTGAGAGCTGCGGTGGTATGACACCATTGTGAAGCAACCCAGAGGGTTACAAAAGATAGGACATTCCATGAGCCCAAGATGTTGACCCCAGAGAAGCTGATTGAGAATGAAACCAATAGTGAAAGCCGGAGGTTTGGATCTTGCAGTCCATCACAAAGCTGCCCCTTCCACTTTAAAAATGGAATATTTGATAACACATGTCAAACAACGTTAAATTGGAGTATTTGCCTAAGGCACTAATACACAATAGATACCCCATACCACAGTGAATTGAGAAACTTTTTAAAGAAAACAACCAAGAAACAGTTACAGAACTCTTGGGCCCTCTCTAGATAATGCGCATAAATGAGAGAGTAGAGATTGGGGGAGTTTTGAGCTTGATTTCTTTGGTGAGAGTTCTAACCTAGAAGGGAAGGGTGGGGGGTCAGCCCCTAGGCCCAAGGTGAGGCGCTTCCATGGATACGGTCTGATCTCTATGCTGAAATCTAGAGGATAAGAGAGATGGGCCAATTGGCTGCTTTGAGGTAGAAACAAGGGGGAAGGAGATGGGCCTACTCTTCCTTTGTTGGGGATAAATGAGTGTTTCCTGTTGAACAGACAGGACTACACAGCAGAGAGAGAGAGAGAGTCATCCTGGAGCTGTGGTAGGTCCTGGAAGAGCAAATGGATGCCACCAGAGAATCTATGCGGTGTGAAACACCAGGAAATCAGGCGCTGAGGGGTAGAAACAGCTGGAGGAGTGAAATGCATGGCCCACTGCATGGGTGTCAGACTTGGATCCTCTCAGGAACTCTCAAAAGGGTCCATGAAAAGTCAGTCTTAGAGTTTGCCTTATTCAGGGGACTCAAAACCAGCTATGACCTTACCAATAAGTAAGGATATCCTGTTTTCTTTTCCGTCCTCCCTCTTCTTGTTCCAACAACAAAGGTGGAGGTGAAGGTGAAGAGGAGGTGGACACTGGTGGCCTGCCTATGACATGCCTAGCTGGAGAAAGCATGGGAAACATCTCCATGTTGGGTGAAGATTGAAGACATTCTAATTTCTGATGACTGTGGGGATTTCTATAATTAGGAATGACCAGAAAAGTCATAGGACCTACTGGCATTTTTTTAATCTAGTGGCAGGAGAGGAAGGGCTACCCCATATCCTAATTTTAATGGAACAGTGTAAAAATTTTTAAATTTTATCTTGACTACTGGTTAAACCTAAAAATATGTAACATAAGAAAATGATTAATCTTAATAATCAAATGAACTAAAATTAACCCATCATTTGGCAGAGAAATAGAATATGATTAAAACTCTTGGAATTTTCTGTGACCCCCCCCCAATCCTATCTTTTACCTTACCTTCCCCTCCCCATTCATCAATACCCTGACATGATTTTTTTTATTACTTTACCTTTCTTTACAAAATCATTACTTATGTCATAGTATATAAGATGTTTTGTTTTGCTTGATTAGAATTTCATTAAAATGTATCAAACTCTATGTATTTCATTTTCTGCAACTTGCTTGTTTCACTCACTCTGAAGCTACTAAGATTCACTCATGTTGAAGCAAGTAGCTATAATTCATATCCACTGCTGAACAGTATTCTACTGTATGAATATTTATCAACTTTCTGGTCAATGGATGTTTGGATTATTAACATTTTTACTGCTAGATACAACATTGCTTTGCATGTGTTTGAAGGGTCCCATGTGCACATGTTTACTTAGGGGATAGACCCAGGGATGGGATTGCTGCGTTGTGTAGCATCATTTTTAAATTTTTGCCCAACTGCTTACCCATGTAATTGAACTGCCTCCTTCCAAGGGTTTCTATTGCTGCACATCCCAGCAACACTTGGTATGGTCAGAGTTTTTAAGTATTTGCCAATCTAATGGATTTAAGATGGTACCTCATTACAAGTGAGCCTATTTTTTATTGTTATAAATTAATCCATTGCTGTGACTTAAACTGGAATTACCAAAATCAGATGGAAAGGCAGTGTCGATCATGGACATCTTTATATATTAAATTTATAATCCACTAAACAGATGTTCTACCAAAATGAATGACAAATTCTCATGGGAGAAAGTCAACCTGATTTGGTGGTTAGGTAAAAATGGCACTGCAGTTTCTAGGATATATATGGTCACAGGATGCAGCCACTTCCTGCCAGAGCTGACCCGTGTGCCCCCCCTTGCTGACCACGTGCATTCCCATGTCTCTATCTGGCTTATTTTTCTCCTGTTTTTGGGTCAGCGACTGGAAAGTGAAAGGGTGGTTTGTCAGTTTTCAATGTTCGACTTGCTGGCAATGGGAAATCTAACTCAGGAAATAAAGTCCTTGGTGGAATTACTTTCAAAAAGGTTATTAAGAAACTCCAGGAAGCAGATTTTATGGCTTCATTTACCGACCTGATGCTCACTGGGCTTCTCTGGAGGAAGTTCTCCCTAATGCCTCCTGCCATAGCACAAGTCCCCCTCTTAACCCTTTTTAAATTATTCTCTGCTGGTCATCACCATCCTTTTAATAGTGCAAGTTTACGTTCTGGTATTCATTCTGATGGGTTCCTGTAAGGAGATATGTTACATTTGAAAGGACTTTCAGATATTATCAGGTTCTCATGTATGACTTAAGATTTAAAGACCTGACATGCCTTAAACACACGCTGAAGAATTTTGAATGATATTCTGTGTTCATCGTGCTTTTTAACCCAGATAGTCACATCTACCTTCCAGAACTCAAATTTAGTTTCCTTTATTAATTATTCTGTTTGTACTATCTTTGGTCAACTGAATAATGACCCAAGAGGGGTGTGAGGCTGTTAGACTAGCAGAAACACAGCCAACAGGGACTTAAAAAGAGAGAGGATGAAATGAAAGAAGGTGGTCAGGCCCCCCAAATTCTACATGCAAGAAACGGGCTGATAAAACTATTCAGGGGCAAACATGCGCTACCTTTATGATAAAGAAAGGATGACTCCGAAGGTGTGGCCCCAGGCTGAGAGTCACAGGCGATCCTTCCCAGGCCCTGAAACTAATAGAATTTTCTCAGTTGGATTTGGAAATTGTTTGGAACCAGACGTCTTTATTTTTATTTTTTTTGTTTTATCCTTTAAAAAATTTTTTTTTAATTGTGAAAAATAATATAGATACAAAAAAGCAATAAATTTCAAAGCAGACTACAATAATTAGTTATGGAAGAGATTTCAGAGTTCAGAATGGGTTACAGTTCCACTATTTTAGGTTTTTCCTTCTGGCTGCTCCAGGACACTGGAGACTAAAACAAATACCAGTATAATAATTCAGGAGTCATATTCATTTGTTTTCCAAATCTTCTCTTTCATAACCCCACCTTCTCCTTTGTTCTTTAAAAAAATATTTTATTGATATATATTATATATCACATACCTTGTAATCATCCAAAGTATACAATTATCATCATATAGCTGCACATTTATCACAATTGACTTTTAAAAATTTTTTCTGAAAAATAGCATAGATACAAAAAAGCAATAAATTTTAAAGCTCATCACAACAATTAGTTGCAGAACAGTTTGCAGAGTTTGGTATGGGTTAAATTTCACAATTTTAGGTTTTTACTTCTAGCTGCTCTAAGGTACTGAAAATTAAAAGAAATATCAATATAATGATTCAGCAATCATGCTCATTTGTTAAACCCTACCTTCTCTGTATAACTCCACCATCACCTTTGATCTTTCTCCCACTCTTTAGGGCTTTGCTGAGTCTAACTTTTTCACATTGGAAGGGGCTGTCGATAATATGGGATGGGGGATGGTGCTAGTTGATGTAAGTTTCATCCCTTTTTGAATGGGGATGTCTATAACTGTATTGTTCCATCGTTGTCTTTTGGGAGCAGGTAATTTGTTTTCTAGTTTCACAAGTTCACAGACTGAGAGAAGTTTTGCCCCAGGATGGACCCAGACACTCACCTATACCTAACCTAGATGATGAAATTTGGAATTTTGATCTACTGAGATATAGATGTGATGTTGAGACTTTTGCTGACTTGTGGGGATGGCGTTGATCTTGAATGTGAGATGGATGTAAATCACTGAGGACCAAATTGGACAGCGGTAGTCTGATTAATGACTGCCTCCCCCCATATGTCCATGTCCTGATTCTTAGAACGTGTATATGTTCCTCTTGTGATAAGAGGGATATCACAGCTGGGATTGTGTTAAGATCTGGAGATGGAGAGATTATCTTGGATTATCTAAATAGGCCCAGTATAACCACAATGTTCCTCTTAGAGGGACTGAGGAAGAGATACAAACAGAGAAGGGAACATGAAGCAGAGGGTAGAGGGATGCAAAGCAAAGAAATGCTGGCCGCTTCTAGAAGCTGGAAGAGAGAAGGAATGGATTCTCCCCTATAGCTTCTAGATGGAACTAGCCCTACCACACCTTGATTTTAAGGCTGTGAGATTCAGTGCGGACCTTTGACCTCTAGAACTGTAAGATAATAAATCCATATTGTTTTAAGCTACTAAACTTTTTACAGCTGCAATAAGAAACTAATACAGTATCTGTTGGACCAGGATCCTGAAATGCTCTTGTACATTCAAAGACACTAGATAGAGCAACTGTGTGAAAATGAATGAGGGAGGAACTATTTTTTTCCTTGGTGGACTGTTTCATTATAATTTGTGAGTTTGTTTATTTTCTTAACCAAAATAATATCCTTAAATTAAAACTACAAAGAAGACATTAACTTACTTAACGTCCTTTATAAAATAAATTTTTAATAATTTAACAGAAACAAGGTACATTACTGTGACCTTTACTGATGATCTAAACTGGCCCCATTAATTTAGGGATGTTAAATATAAAATAATTAAAAAAAAAACTTTCTCTAGAAGACCTAAGGCCTCTTAGTAAAGAAACTAAGAACACAAATAATTACCTTTGCCAAAATGGCAGGGAGGTCGCATTATTAATATTCCTATAAAATCCTGATAGGGAAAAATGCCATGGTTGGAACTTGTGAGGTGTATCTTTGATGTGTCTAGTTACTTAGAACAGGTTTGATGGATCTGGCATGACACTAAAGTCAAATGGGTGAGATTTTGATTTTAGGGTTTTGAGAGACTCCTTAGATTATGATCTGCATTTCCAACTTTTCTTTCTTTTTTTGATTGACCAGAGATGCCGAGTATACAACACAAACTTCACTTACCTTTTAATTTCATTTAATTTTGTTTGTTTTGCTTGTTTGTTTGTTTTTTGGGGAAATGCATGGATTGGGAATTGAACCGGGGTCTCCTACATGACAGGCAAGAATTCTACCACTGAGCTACCCTGGCACCGCCCTTCACTTACATTTAACACATTCTTTGATTAGAAAAGAGACTCTCAAATGGTTTCCATGTGAACGTTTTATTTAGCAATCACACTATCTTTGTTGTAGAGGTCACTAAGTTATTGGATTGCTTTTTTTTCTTACTATTTGAGGTTCTCTGATTAAATACTAGTTTGCATTTATGGTACCTATTTCTGTGATGGTCCAATTAAGAAAACAGAAACTACTCCAAGTCTTTACTTCAGGAAATGTACACATGGAATGAAAAATCTAACAGCCAATGAGATTGAACAATGAGGACACCCAGAGATTAGCAACAGCAAAAAGCTGCTTCTGCCCTTAGTGCTGGAGTCCCAATAGGAAGAGGTGGTACATGGTTTCCTCTGAAATAAATTACCACAAAAATCTGGCTTCAAACAACACAAATGAATTATCTTACAGTTCTGGGTCTGACTGATCTAAAATCAATGTGTCAGGAGGGCTGTGTTCCTTTCTGGAGGCTCTAGAGGAAGATCTATTTTCCAGCTTAGAGGCTGCCCATATTCCTTGGCTCCTGGCTCCCTTCCTCCATCTCCAAAGCCAGCAGCCACCAGTTGAATCTTTCTCACATTGCATTACTCTTGCACTCACTCTTCTGCCCCTGTCTTCCTCATTTAAGGATCCTTGTGGTTCCATTGGGCCCAACTAGATAAAATCCAGGATAATCTCTATTTTAAAGCCAACTGATTAGTGGCCTTGATTGCATCTGGACCCTCAATTCCCTTTTGCCATGTAAAGTCACATAGTCACAGATTCTGGGGACCAGGATGTGGACATCTCTGTGGGGCAATTATTCTGCCTTCCACAGGTGATGTTGCTGGCGCAGGAAGCCAGAGTGCACCAGTGGCAGCCGGGCCCAGCAGGCCTCATGGCCCTGGCATGGAGGAGACACATGCCAGGAAGAATGAGAGAGCAGAAACCAACACCCTGGCTTCCCACAGCAAAATGGAGAGGTTTGACTGCTTAAACATCTCCTTTCCTCATGTGGAATCTCAAAAACCTTTTACTGAGGTGCTAGGGGATATATATTTCTTCTGTTTATACCTCACTCTATAGATGAAAACTACATAAATGTTATGAGGTGTACCAAACTAATAGGTTAAAAAAAAAAAAAGCCTAACCCCCTTGCAATTGGCTACTGAGCCGCACATAAAACCCTCCCCCTGTTATGTGATAGCCTGAATTGTTTGTGTGTGGGGAAAATTATGTGATTAGAGCCATTCTCCATGAACACTTTTCGTAACAATGGATAATGTGACGATTTGTAATCCAGCCTGCCACAGAGATAGCCTTCTTTCATGACACAGGCTGAATGGGATGAGTTTGGGGACCCAAGTACCGTGCAGCTCGCTCAGGTCTTGCCCAAATATTGAAAAAAAAAGCTCATTATCATGTGCTCACTAATAAAAAAAAAGTCATTTTTATGTCTTTCTGCAGAAATTTACATTAAATGGGATTCAAAGGATTAATGCATGAAGGAAATGTCAATGTTAAATCTATAGACAGTCCCTTTAGCACTGCGTGTCATAAATTAAAGGCAAGCGTTGTTGAGGAGGCTTGGTGAAGGAGAAAAGAGTGAGGCATTCAGCTCATCTGTGCTTCCTTTCCCTTT
>PVIY010018615.1:0-47508 GCA_004026745.1 Myrmecophaga tridactyla
TGGCAGTGGTTTGGAGTCATTTCATAATTGTGCAATAGATTTATGAAGTCACTTACATCAACAATGCATTCTGATTTTATCTTAATTGGATGCAATTAGACCTGGGTGTGCTTCTCATAAAATTACAGATCTGAAGCACAGCATATCAAAGATGCCAGTGTTCTTTGCTTTGCTAGATGAAACAAATTGAGCTTTTATATATTATTGAGATTTCCACATATTCATGGCATTAAGTGCTAGGGAACGATTCATACTGTCCTTGATTCTTCCTTCTCAGGATTTACAAGAGAAAGTTACATATGACCTGAGAATTCAGTCTTCAGTCATTAATTCATTTAACAAACATATTTTTGACAACCGTTAAGTTCCAACACCAGTCTAGGTTCTGGGGTTACTCTGTTGAACACCACAGACAAAGATCTATTTTCATGGACCTCCTTCACAACTGGGGAAGAATGACAATAAAAATGTACAATAATTTTCAATAAGATATGGTATAGTATGTATAAAATATATGATATGACATAATAGAATATATTCATAAGATGACCTAACATAATGCAGAATAGTAATAAGAGCTGTGAAAGGAGAGTGACTGTCAGGAACTCTTAAAAATGGACTCGTCAGAGAACCTTTCTAAAAGGTTCCAATTAGTGATGGAAAAGGAGTCATTTGGAAGGAACATTTGCCCGCTTTGGGAATTCTTGGTATAGGGGTTAAAGAAGAAGGAGGAAACTCAATTGGAAAATGCTAGAAGGTAGCAGTGAAATATCAGTTAAACTTAGGAGAGAAAATAAATATTTCCAAGGTGTGAATTGAATGAAATATTTAATTATCAAGGAAGAAGTTTCCCAGAAAGAGTGATGAGTATATTTTGGAGTCAGACAAGCAAAGGCTATTGGGTCAGGGACAAACAAGTAGAAAGCATTTGGAGGTTAAGAATGCTATGGAGGGAAGAAAATGAACACAGATGGGACATATAATCTATTTAAATCTCACAATAACCCTTTCATGTAGACAATAGTATTTCCATTTGTAAATAACCTGCCAAGGATCACAAAGGATTACAAAGGTAATAAATTTAGGGACCAGATGGTAAGCAAAGATTCTCTAATTATGGGACACAGTAGAATATAATATTTAAAGGCATAGCCCTAGATTCAGACTAAATCCTCGCTTCACTGATTACTTGGTTTAACAATTTGATCATTTCTTAATCTCTCTATACCACAATTTCATTATTTATAAAATGGGGCATTAATAGCACTTGCTAGAAGAAGCTGTTGTGAAGATTGAATTATGTATTTCATCTTATTTGCTGCAAAGAATATCAGAAGCCTCACAAGGGTTCAATTGAATTTAGCTGGCAGTCTCTCCATTCATTATGATCTTGGTCCTACCTGTTTTTCAGTGGCATGTGGAAGGGATTTCACACCATAGATAAAATACATGTTCACCCACCAGGGAGGGGCTACTACAGCTATTCTGCCTGTATTTTTCTCAGTTATAGGTTCAGGGAGAAGGATTATTGATACAGTTTATTAGAGTTTGGTTGGTTCACAGTTACAACTAGGCAGTTTACTTGTGAGCAGGTTTCCTGTGGATTGAAGAGGAAAACCTGTGTGGTCCACTCCATTGTACTTTCCCCTTCCACATGGTGGGAAGACCACAGCTAGGCTTAGGATGGCAGACTGTCCATCTTGGTCTCTTCCTCTTATCTACCTCTCTTGTGCATACAGCTTGATGTAAAGCTCTGTAGATCAGATTATTTTGTCTATGACTCCTTCCTTACTTCCACCTTATTTTATGTTCTGTTTACTTTCTTCCTATGTGCACCAAGGCAGATGTGACAAAATCATACTATCTATATTTGAACTCAAGAAGAGGGGCCTGGAAATTCATCTGGGGCTATATACTTCATATAGCCTTGGCTTAACAGATAGTTGTGGAAATTTGACATCCTTCCTAATAGTTTCCACTGTTAAGTATGCTCAGAAGCTATATGGAGGAAGTGAGATGCCGGCAGGAATCTTACTATGAGCTCTCACTCATGTCCTCTAAATGGTACATAAGTTTCCCCTTTGCTGGCCATGCCTGTCTATATTTGGGAATCATCCACATGTGGCATTTTTGAGGATCCTGATTTTTATCTTTCAGAGTGCCTCAATTAAAGGAGCAGATTACATTTAAGAGGAAATTTTTCCAAGAATATTTATGAGTGTAATTGAAATTCCAAGTGGACAGACTTCCATAAAAATAATACAGAAATAAAGAAATCATGTTTTACTATATATATTTTTTAAGTATCCTAGGCTGCTCAAAGCAAATGCCATGGGAAGCATTAAACAATGGAAATGTGTTCACTCCCAATTTTGAGGACAGGAAGATGTCCAAATCAAGGCATTATTGAAGAGATGCTTTCTTCCTGAAGACCATCTGACTGCCATCCTCGTCTCCTCTGTCACACGGCCAGGCACACAGTGGGTCTGCTGGTCTCTCCCCATCTCTACCATGTTTCCTGGATTTCAGCTTCTTGCTTCTGTGGCTCTCTCTCCCTCTCTCTGTCTGAATTTCATTCCACTTAAAGGAGGATCTGGTAATAGGATTAAGACCTTTCCTGATTAAGATGGATCACACCTTAACTGAGATAGCCTCATCGAAAGATTCTACCTACAATGGGCTCATACCCACAGGAATGGATTCAATTTAAGAACTTCTTTTTCTGGGGTACCTACAACTTCAAACCTCCATACTATTATTATAAAGATGCATCAAATATATTATTATTATTGTTATATGATAACATAAAAGTGAAGACATGCATTCATTTCTTATTTTAATGAAAAATAAATGTCAACTGTTTTACTATCTAACTTACTCAATAAATTATGCCTTAGTTTCATTGTTTTATTAATAATAAAATCCCATATGAATAATAAACCATATGATAAATAATAAACCATAAGAGGACAATTCTTTTATTTTTCATTTTAGTATTTTGATTTACTTTCCATATAATGTGTCAGTTTTTTTTTAAGAAATATAGAGCTATAGGATTGAAAAGAAAGCTGCTTAGAAAAGTTAGATTTGTCTCTAAGTTTCTTTTGACTTTCTTTTGTCTCATGGCTTACAATATAAAAAGTCTTTTTATGCATCATCTTCAGAAGCAGAACTATTATTATCATTAGTAATTATATTTAAGACAATCTTTAGTTCCCACTCTTTTCAATTTGTAACACAAATTCTACACGTACCCTCCAAATCACCACCTTTGATAGAAACCTCTGTAGCTCTGTTTGCCTCAAGATGTGTTGCTCCTTCCTCAGAAGCACTTATGCTAACCAAACTATTAGCACCTGCGGAACCTCTCTCATCAGTCATCAATCATCAGCAATCAGACAGCTACTTGATAATTAGTTGAGAGGGGGAAAAACACTTCAAAGAACTAAAAATATTTTCCACAGTGCATAAAATGCACTGTGCATAAAATAATTATTTCCCCTCTATTAATCCACTTACATGCCTCCGTGCAATTGGAAAACTTAAAAATGTGCACATGCATAAATATAATTCAGTATATGATATGCTTGTTTACTCACAGGTAGTAAGAAGCAGTGCATACCAGATGTAAAGAATTCTGAGAAATTATATAAGTAATTTACTTTGTTCCTATTTTTTTGTATATCGCCTTTATCACTTTTCTCGATGAAAGAAGGGTTTACAAAAATAAGAGGCACACAGGCAGAAGGGAGGTACAGATTAGTGCACAGTGGCAAACTAAGATTATTAAGTATATTAACACATTGAATCCTTACAACCATCCTTGGAAGAAGCTCTGATTTTTATTTCCACTTTACAGATAAAATCTGAGACATAGAGAGATTAAGTGACTCGTCCAAGTCCACAAAACTGACAAGTGCCATGGCCGGTATTCCCACTCAGACACTCTGACTCCAGATTCCATAGCCTCAACCACAACTGACAGCAAGATATAAAAATATATTAAATGATGGACACACACAGGCACAGCTATGAGAAGCAAATGGTGCTTGTTGTTATAAGGAATATCCACAGAGCCGTTAGACATACATATCCTCATGAGACACCATCTACAGAGCTGTCTTCTAATGATAAAATAGCAACAACAATAAACATAATAATGGTAAAACTGTAGTAGCTAATAATCATTGTGTGCTACTCAGTGTCAGACACTGTAGTTTCTTTACACATCTCATCTCCTGTGACAAGTTGCAAGCCCCATGCTCTCACACACAGTTTTGCTGTTCTTTTCTTATAGGAAAGGAAAAACTAATTGCCTTTAAGTCATCAACTTTCAAAAATTACCAGAAGTGGTGAGACCTTTACAGCATGACTGCTTAAAAGATGACTTTGCATTATTTCATGACTTGGCTTGGGTCTGTATTTTCCTAATTTGAGAATTTGCCCCCTAAAAAGTCTTATTACAGGATACCAAAAAAGTGCTGAAGTTTTAGTAATAAAAAATCTTTATTCTGGAAAGCTGTCTGTACTCACTTGCAAACTTAATTGTTACATACATTTATGCACATACTGATATGTCAACTTTATTGATGGCTGTAGAATCCATTGTACCTTGTGGATGAAAAATATACAAGTTTGTGTGAGGTGTGAATTAGAAAAGATGTAATGGAAATATCATTGGTTCCCATGATATTATAAAATTGTGCATGTGTTTTAAATATCTATCGTTAGGTTTTAATAAACCTAACTTGCCCAGCAGCTGTGCAGGCATGTCTAATGTGGCTACGTGTTTCTGTAACGCAATACCCTTTACTTAGAGATGCAAATGAAAATAGAGCAGAAGCTCAGAAAATATATAGATGCATTTCATATGCATATTTCATGATTTCTTTTTATTTTCCTGAAGTCATAATTTAATTAGGTAATTATTCTAGTCTTTGTAAAATAACACATTTTTTTATTATATTTGTTTGTCACAAGTGACTGTTCTTTTATTCATAAATAAACACAAATATGCCAATAAAATAAAAGATTGGAGTGGGAGAAAGGAGCATTGAGGAAAAAAAATAATGATGCCATGCCTTGCTGATAGGCTTTTTATTTTTTTATTTTTGAATCACTACTTATTTTTAGAAGAGACTTTGAAAATAAAAGCTCTTTAAATATTTAGGCTTATAATTCTTTCAAAGTATAATCGTTTCCAAAACTAGAACTTTAAAATGGACATTATTGATTATTTCATTTTCTGAGATACGAATCATTTTTTTATCCTTAAATATATCTGCCTGTAATTATACAAAACCAGCTGCTAATTCTCTGTCCTGCTATATTTACATGCATAGAAGTTGCAAAGTAAGATCTTTAAACAGGGCTTGAGGAAGAAAGATGGAAAGAGAGAAAGGAAGAAAGGAAGGGTAGGACGTTAAAAACACTATGAAATCCTCCTGGGTAAGCTTACCTCATGTGTATTTATTATGTTGTAAAAACAAAGTGTATAAAAGATCCTGTTTTTTAAATGGTAATAGGGTGCATAAAACATAATAAAATAATTAGAAAAAAAAAACTCTACCCGATTTGTTATAAGACTATTTTTGGTAGAGACCCAACAAGGTTAAAAAGTGAAGGAAAAAACAGAAATCTGGGAACATAACATGGAAAAAAGAGGAAGCAAAACAGACACATAAAAAAGTGTGAACAAAGAAACACTGAGATGTGTAGTAATAGATACAGGTATTCCAGGAGATAGAGAAATCTTTGGGAAACAGCATAAGCTAAAATGGTTTTTACACTGAAAACACATATACCCTTGTATCTAGCAGGTTAATTACTTAATAAATGTATGAAGTTTTGCAATGTATATTAATATATCTTGATGTTAACTATATACTGGGTTATTGAGAGAACTAAATGGTATAGGTGTGTGAAAGTGTTCAGCTGCAGAATATGTTAGAGATGCTTTATGAAAGTTAGCTCATTTGACATATTGGCATGGAAAAATAATAAGTAAAGCCAGATTTAGAGGAAAGAGTCCTCTAAAGATTGGGCAAAGTAAAATAAAAGATGAAGACATGAAAAAATCAGTTAGATATATACAAAAAGATAAAAATAATTTATTTTATTATTATTTTTTTTCTCATGGGCAGGCTCCGGGAATCGAACCCGCATCTCCAGCTGGGCAGGCAAGAATTCTTGCCTCGGAGCAACTGTTGCGCCACCCAACAGTTAACTTTTAATCAAAGGATAACATATATTCTTCAAATCAGAGAAATTGTTAGCATTTGACTTTATGGATGTTTTCTCAGAAAGTCCAAGTAATCCTTAACTGAATTTCGAAAATACACATTCTTAATATTTGCTAAACTGCTGAAAGGCCAAGATCAAAATCCTGTCCATTTCATTCCCTTTAGCGAAGGGAAACAGGGTCCCTCAGATTCAAACTAAGGCCAATTTTGCAAAGAATTTGCCAGTTAAAGTGCCTGTCCTCACACTTGTGACCAGGAGCAATGGGACATTCAGAATATTTGTGTTTTTCTTCTTACTAGTGGAAAAATACTAATACTCTCTTCTCTGAGAAGTAAAATGTGGTTTCTATTTTCCCTGAAAGGAAAAAAAAAATGTTGTCAAAGAGAGGTCTTCAAGTTATTTCCACCCAAGTCTCTTAAAGTCACGTTGCATTTATGCAATTATAAATTTATTTTTTGTCCTACAGAATGGACAAAAATGGTATGGTAGGTGACCTAAGCCCCATATTCATTTCTCTTCTGTCTGTATTAAAAGTTCAAAACTTTAGTCTTTTCTGAAATGTTTGATAGCTTTTTAATTGTTCATTAGTTCAAGTCTAATCTCTGTATTTCAAATGGGAAACATATAAATAAATTAGTAGAAGAGTAAGAAAAATTCTTAGAGTGCCATGTACTAAATAAGTGATGAGAGATATGTAAATATATAACTGTGGAAACAGGCAATTTGACCCACCAAACCATACATTTAAATATGTTGAGCATAGAGGGCCTAATTAAAAGATGATTTTGTTAAGGAAAGATCATCATTTATTGAGATGCATCTTGATGTAGCTATTCATTTACAAGCTAGAGTTGTGTTTTCACCAGAATTCTTATTTCAGATTGAAGAAAAATGTTGAATGAAAGGGAGAATTCAGTATTTACCTTGTTCGTTCTTGCAAATGCTGCACATTTTAGATATCTAGCTGAATGACATGTATAATTCACTTCATTTTCCTTTTTAGTGTGCATATGTTTAAACAAATGCCTCAGTTTTAGTGGGGTTTTGGCAATAACATCCAATTACTAATGATTTCCTAAAATTTTCATCTTACATGCAAGTTGGCTGCATGTAAACATTCAAAATAATCCTTGCTCTTGTCACGAATATCTGACTAGTGCTTCCCTGCTTTTAAACAGCTTTCACATGCATTATTCATTTGCACACCTCAGCAAATCTGTGAAATAGATAGTAACGATTCCCTTTTTGTGATGAAATTTTCATTTGGAGTAACTTGAAAAGCTTTTCTCAGAAACTGAGCAGAGGGACAAGAATTTACCCCCATTTCTTATGATTTTTTGAATCCTGTATTATCAGCACTACACTATGCTATTTGAAGTAATGATTTAAAACAGATTCTGGCTCCTTACATCCTGGATTTAAATACTTCTTTCATCACGTACTATCTGTTTGACATTGAGCAAGTTAATCAGTCTCTCTGGGCCTTAGTTCCTCATCTATACTGTAGAAATGATAATAATAATAATATCTACCTATAGGCTTCAACACATTATTTGCAGGGTCCAATGAAAAATGAAAATATAGGGTCCCGAGTTCAAAAGGCAGCAAATTCCATTAAATTACTAAAATAGAAAGCTTTGTATATGGGATCAGTTGAATTACATCATTCTTATTTCATGCCACATACATGAACAATTATTTTGTTCTTTTCCAAAATGGTGGGTGTCATGGTCAGGTTCATGTGTCAACTTGGCCAAGTGGCGGTACCTGTTTGTCTGGTTGGGCAAATGCTGGCCTGTCTGTCGCAATGATGACATTTCATGGAATTAGATCATGATCACGTCAGCTGCATCCACAGCTGATTCCATTTGTAATCAACCAAGGGGGAGTGTCTTCTACAATGAGTGATGCTTAATCTAATTGTGGGAGGCCTTTTAAGGAGGATTCAGAAGAGACAGACTCTATTTCCTGCTTTGGCTGTTGAGCCTCTCCTGTGGAGTTCGCCCAGATCCTCCTTTGGAGTCGTGGGCTTCACAGCCTGCCCTGCGGATTTTAGATTCTGCATTCCCGTGGTCAGGTGAGACATTTTTATAAATTTTATATTTGAGAGTGTTCTCTGTTGATTCTGTTTCTCTAGAGGACCCTAACTGAAGTGGAAAACCAGCACAACTGTTTTGTTTTCTTCTTCGTAATCACACATTCTGCCAACTCTCTCTACCTGCGGCATACTCATGAGTAAGGAACGTCTGAAAAGAAAAAGCAAAAGCATTTGCTCTGAACTTCCTTTTCACTCTGAGATCATTTGAAGCACAAATGGTTGGCAAATATTATTAAGAAAAATGTGTAATAAAGGATGTGATACGGTTCCTTGGTTGTTGGCCTTTCTTGGAATGTCACTGCCTTCTTTTTGTGTTTAAAAAATGTTTGGGTTTGAAGGCAAAGGCCTGTTGTGCTACCCAAACTCTGCTCAGGAGTAGACTCAGCTTTGAGCCTTGCTGAACCCCATTGCTACTGCGGGTCCACTGTAATTCTCTACTGTTGGGATGCTGTGACTACTGCAGGGAAATAAATTAGCAAGGGATGGTTGCCCCCATCAGATTTCACTTAAAAATACATGTTCAAAGATGCAATTATTTACGTTATCAAAGCGGTAAGGGCGGTCTGAAAGAGAAGCTTGTCTGCCTACCTCGAAGGGTTGCTGGAAGGATTTCATTAGTTAATACATGTGGCTTATCTACAATACTCCATTTTTAGCCAACATTTAGCAAATGTTCACTTATGATTATTAAGTAAGCAGAGGTAACTTTTCACATATTATGTTAGGGATCCCTAGGATAAGTTAATGAGTTGATGTCATTTGGAGGAACTCTAATGAGATGGGTGGCCCCAAATTGCATGCACAATTTAAAAAAATGCCTTGTGTAAAAGATGCAGGAATCAATGAATCAGGAATCCACCCAGAGTTCAAGCACACATTTTTGGCAGCACTAAAAGAGAAGCAGGGTGGCTGCCGTGGCTCAGCAGGCAGAGCTCCGACCTGCTATGCTGGAGGTCTGGAGTTCGATCCCTGGTGCCTCCTGCCCATAAGCAAATAAAAAAAAAAATAATAAAATAAAAGAGAAGCAGAGCCTCTTCTGAGAAAACAATCTAGATTTGAGTAATTGAGTCTAGCATTGACGTTGAAAGCAAATATTTAGGAATCAAAGGGATTTATTTTTTTAACCTGTATAATGTTGATTATATTCTGAGTAATCTTGGACCTGTTTCATCCTCTGTATAATACTAATAATAGTTACACATACATGCCTAATGTTTGTTTGGAGAATTAAATCACACAATTCCTGTAAATCATTTATTCATTTATTCAGTTACTAGGCATATATATTTTTTTCTTTTACATTGGTGCAAAATACTAACTGTAGAGAGTCAAACATTTAATGCAAGTTTGTCTCCTAATTCCTAGGTCACTCACATTCTCTCTGAGCTGACCTCCAGGTCCCACAGAGCAGGGGGCTGCTTTCCTCACTACTGCACAGCCGATTCAGTGCCATGGTCATGCAAAGTTTTGCCTTGCTCTAAAGGATCCACAAAGGAAACGTTTAAGTAGAGGAATTCATGTGTGATCCATTATATCAAGTTCTAGAAAAAGAACTTAAAAAATAAAAATAGTAAAAACTTTGATTTTTGGAATACATTTCATGTAATCTAAATTGATAGATAACATTTTAACCAGACTTCCAGAAAGAGAGAAAACAGTATAAAAGGACTAAAATGATTTGATTTTTCTTGCTTATTTTCAGTGTTCTTTGGGGAATTTCATGTACATTGCCACGCTCTTGTTTCCTTTTCGTTCACGAGTTATACATACTGTTTCTCTACTTCAAAACTAGATCTGTATTTTGATATTCTATTCAGGGACCTTGCATTTGATCTGATTTCTCTCAACCTTTCACTCAATCAAGTAATGTTCTCATTTTGAAATGCTAATGTTCTGCTTTATATAACAGTTAGCTGAGACCTGTGACAATTCCATTTAGTCTATGGTAAATATTTCAGTTTTTTTTTAAAGGTTCCTTGCCTACAGCTTAATAAACTGTCACAGCCAATACAGAAGCATACGGTAGTTTTAAAAACATTTAATATTCCCCATTTCTTATTTTACATCATTCATTAGCCATTTAGAGAGAGCCCTTTTTTTTCTAGCTTCCAATAACCGGTAAATACAATTCCATTAATATTCCCCCCAAATACTAATTAAATGAATTCATTAATAGTTAAATATTTCAAATAGCTAATACTGTTTTAGTACTTATTTCCTAAATGTATAAACCTATAAAATGTGGTCCTATATAGTTACAGGTTTCTTTGCAAGGAGAATTAGAAACTTTAGAACAGCCAAGTCTTCTCTATGCCATGTTAGCACTGAAAGCATTTTTTAAAGCAGTTTTAGTGTAGAGATAAATTCACATACATATAATCCATCTAAAGTGTACAATCAATGTCTTCTAGTATAGTCACAGAGTGCTTTCATCACCACAATCAATTCTAGAACATTTTCACCCACAAGAGCGTTCACCATCTTTGAAAATAGTAAAACATACTTACTATGGTTCATACTCTGGCTTTCCTTCTAGTGATATACAGGACCCTGAGCTTTCCCTTTCAACTACAATTGCACCCACAGATAATCACTGTTAATTATACTCAGTAGAAGGTGCATATAAATAAATGTGTATCCATTTCCAAACATTTACAATCAGTCCTATTACAAATTCTGCACAACTTGTAATAAGCTTCCCATTCTCTGTTTTCATCTGTCTTCTTTTGATCTATGGTCTCGCTATTAACACCATGAGTTTGCTAGTAATATTTAGATCACATTGGTGAGGTCATACAATCTTTGTCCTTTTGTATCTGACTTATTTCACTCAACATAATGTCCTTGAGGTTATTCCATGTTATCACACGCATCAAGACTTCATTCCTTCTTATAACTGAGAAATATTCCATCATACGCATATAGTACATCTCGCTTATTTATCCATTCATGGTTGATGGACACCTGGGTTGTTTCCATCTTTTGGCAATTATGAATAATACTACTGTGAACATCAGTGTGCAAATGTCTGTTTGCATCCTTGCCTTCAGGTCTTCTGAATATATACCTAGTGACAGAATTGGTGGATTGTACGGAAGTTCCATATAGAGCATTTTAAGAACAATGTAGCACCTGTGATTCCATCAGATCTTACTTCATTTATTTATTCAAATCTTGTTTACAGAACATCTTCTGTGGGTCAAGTATTTTAGTAGTGTTCCTTTCTTTGTATTGCATATTTCGATTTGAGTTCTTCATTTTATAATTATCTTTGGGATATTTGCGTCACTTCATTATAAGCTCTTTTATTCAATACTAATCATATACAGTACCTGAAAATGTTTGCATAAACATTATTTTCTTTAATAAATTTCAAACATAAAACATGCTACGGCAAAAGTTACCATATTCCTTTCCCCAGACTGGTACTGAACTGAATGTTTTAGAGTCGAGTGACAAAAAAGAATTGTAAAAATAAGAGTAACACTACATAAAGCAATTCATTCAATTGAAAGCTCTCCTCTTTAATTTTGTTAATGTACTTAACCCATATTTTGTCATTAAACTTTTTTTTTGTTTTGAAATGATGATATAGACAGTGTATGGATGTGAATTTACATATATATTTATCTATATCTATATCATATACACATGGTCATTCCATTAAAATTTTTTTTCCTTGAAATTCAACACAAATAGGCAGCATAGTAATTATTTTAAAACCTCTGAAATAGAAAGTACTATAAAGTAGAAATGAGTTTTTAAAAGGAATATTTGGCATCCTATTCTGGTTTGGCATTCTATGTCATTATTATCATAAATATAAACTTAAGGGCAAGTAAGATATTTTGTGATAATGTCTCTAGTTAATTGTCATACACAAATAGATAAAGTCAATTTTACCCAAACATACACTCATGCCTTGAATATGAGATATTCCCTTAGAATAATGTAACACGGATACTAGCAGACCGATCTTTTTTAATTTGGCATATAGCTCTGATGACCTGTTTTGGAGTCTGTATACTGGCATACTTGGCTGGCACAAAATGATGTGGGACAAAGCCAAGCTCTGCACGTACACATAAAAAGCATCATATTCCATGATCTCAGTACCGTCTGCTGGATGTCATAGAGATGGAAAATGGAGCTAGGTAGATTGTTTTTATCTCAAATTAAAATACATTAAACCAAACAAAAGGTCTAATTATCTCTAGGAGGAATATGATTAGAGCAATGCACACAAAAGTGTAAGATACTAGATTTCAAATAAAATGTTTACATAGATATCGCAGTGAAAGTTTACCACAGGCCCTGCTTTATTCACTACTATTTTAGAAACATAAGCAATCTCCTAAGACTCATTTTCACATACAGTTATACTGTATGTCTGTAATATTAGACTAATATTTCTGGCAAAGTTTATCATGATCAGAATAAAGAATGAAGAGGAACTCACTTCACTGTGTCATTATAAACATCGTCACTTTATAAGAAAGTCACGTAAAAGACTTCATTATACCAAGAGTTTCCTATTTTCAAATGCCCCAACATTGCTTTTCTATGCATTTCTCCTGCTTAAAATGGCTTTGGCCAGAGATATGAGAATATTAGTGTGACCCAAGCATTTCTTTTTAAATCCATTTTAACCTGTTCCCTTAAAAAATATACACTAGCAAGCAGGCCTCAGTGTGGCTCCAAGAACGTAACCCTATTTTCCCATTTCTAATGTATCTTTGGGGTGCTATTCAGCAGGGTGGGAGCTGATGGAATACAGTGCTCCTAGAGGGAGACTCCCTGAGCTTGACTCCTAGCACTGCTACTTACCAACTGCGAAGAATGGCATAACCTCTGAGTCTCAGTCTCTTCATCCATAAATTAGAATATGAAAATTACAGTGAGGAGTAAGTGAGGTAATACAAGAAAATCACTCAAAGCAGCACCTGGGTCATACTAAGCATATGAAAATGTTAATTATTATTGCTTTCTGTTGAGATCCTACTTGAATTTCAAGCCCCATGAGCACTACATTCTATCACCACCAACTTGATAATTTTTCCTGTGGTCCCATGGGCTATTTACCTTTAATTTTCCCACAGTTCTGCTACTCAAAATTATATGATTGTTATTTCTGTGCCAGTCTTATTTATCTTCTTAGTAGTTTTAACTTCTTTAGGGTAGCTCTTGTATCTTTTTTCTTTTTTATAAAATTTAAATTGCGTTCACATGAGAAATATATAACAGAATGAAAAATTGAAGAAGGCCCCAAATTTCCAATAATAATATGACATAGAACCATCAATAGCACATAAGCTCTTAGTATTTGCTCTGGTGCACATATGCAATTATTTTCTTTCTTTGGATATATAGGGCAGTGAGGGTGAGTATCTTTTTAATTGTTTCAAAGGTGTAATAGTCATGCCAGTTTGCAAGGTTACAAACTGCTGATGGTTCTGCAAATAAAGAAATGCCTTAAATGTGGGGCCAATGCACCAGCTACTGAGATTGCCATCCATTTCCTGATGAGGCCCATTCACACATAAACTGGTTTTCCTCCTTCTAGGCTATGGTAGTATTCTACTTCTCTACCATTTTGAAGTTAAGCATTACCAGGAAATCTATTAGGGTCAACGAAACGTGAAGATGTAGGACAAATGTCACTTCCAGGTGAAAGTTTTAAAGGCCAACATGTAGCTCTTCGTGCTGCTTCCCCCAGCTGCTTCCATACGTGGAGCATGTATTAAGAGGAAGTCTCTGCCAGGCTGAGATCTTCAGTGATGACAGTGATGAGACATCTCCATGCACCTGTATTTAAACAAATGAAGTGACTGAGAAATGAATCTTTTCTGTTGAGCCAATGGGGCTTGCTATTTTAGCTTGGTTTTTATTTTCCTGCAGGAGAACCTGACTTTTCTTGGCTAAACATCAGCCTTTCCTCAGATTTTAGTTGGAGTACTGGGAATACGACTGCTCTAGCAGTATTCCTCTTACTATTTCTAATACCACCACCACCATCAGTATCAGCACAATTACCTCTGGCATCTATTATTAGAGCGCTTATTACGACTTAAGTATTGACGCATTTTTGAGACTCTTCTCCCCAAATTCTGTGAGATTAAGATAATCTTATAAACAAATATTGTTGCCATGTTCAGAATGAGCATGCTCTTTGAATGAGATTCTGACTGTCCTCCTGGTTGTCTTGCTATGCTTGAGAGAAATGGGATGGGTCTTGCGCCACTTAAATTCATGTATGCTTATATTTTCTACCTAGAGGCAAGAGTAATGCTCAAGTTCCTCCTGGAAGTCATAAGTCATCATAACTGGAAATAAGGTTTTATCAAGGATAAGGTTGCTGGAAACTAGAGCATAGATGCAGTATTAAGCTTTGTCTTACGGAAATTAAATGTATATTAAAGGAATATAGGCAATTTTGTATTCTATAAGATTATAAAATAATGCGAAATGTGGTGGCTTCACAAACTAAGGGCAAAAGCAAAAGACCTGTTAGCTTTTGGTTGTCTCCTATTACTGTCTTGTGGTTATTCTCTACATCATGGTGGAGTAGAAAGAATATGAGTGTTGGAGTCTTCTATTATTTCCTGGTTCTGCCATGTTTAGCTGGGTGATGCTGTGGTCTTACTTTCCCTCCAAATGACAGTTTCATCATCTAGAAAATGGAATAAAAATACTTGCTTCATAAGTTTGGGTGAAGTGTCAACAAATAAATAAACTTACCTGGATGGTTTAGCTGCATGCTTGGTACCAACTTTGAGCTCTTTTATTTAATAAGCCTAATATTTATTGATTACCTATTCCCTACCACTATGCTCTTCCCCTTTTCCGAAATTTTGTTAAGTAAAGATTCCAGGACCATTCATATCTGCTACTGCTGCTTTGATCCTTTTCCAAGGCAGCTTTTGTACTCTAAGGCAGAATTTCACATCCAAGCATAGAGATGGCCAAACTGAGTGTTGGAAACATGCATTTGGCTGGTACACTAATGTAAAGATACACATTATATCAAGGTTCAAAAGTTCATTCAAATTTAAGCCAGATGGAAAGGGCATTTATACCTGCATGTCATAAACACACCCTCACACACACACACACATGCACACCAAAGCCATAAATAAAAACAGGTGATTATCGAGCTATCCATCTCCCAAATTTCTGTGACAACATTTTTAAATTTGGCTACAGATGCAACAGCTGTTTTAGCAATTTTTAAAGGGCTGCTTCTTAATTTCCCCTTCTATGTGGAAAAAAAAACATGATTGAAACTATGAACACTTGGTTATGTAAAAATAAACCAATTCTCATTATACTATTAAAAAATCTATGTTCTAACATACTGCTTGAATTTTCTACATCTTTATTTTGTAATATTTATGATATTGCATCCTTGTGCAGCTCCATTGATATGACTTGAAATGCAAGTTTGTCCCCCATCTATTGTAGTTAATATCAAGGATTTATATTATAATCAGTGCATAATATGACATATATATACATATATTTATATATATGACACACACGTACATATACACTTCAGGAAGTTTTTATTTGTAAAGTTGTACAATTGTTAGTGTCACAAGCAAAACTTCTGACAGTGTAATATTCTCAACATAGAGTCTATCAATTAGAAAATATTCAAAACTATTTGTTTAATAAGTTAACAATTAAGACTTTTCCTTACTCTGACCTCCCTCTATCATACAGAGATACTTTTACAGGCAGGGAAAATCAATGAGCAGGAATCACCCACAGGAAGAATTCTGACCCAGTGAGCCTCTTTTTCTCCAGGGGCCTGAGATCTTCCTTCTTTCCCCAGAAATATTGGAGCAACCCTTAGTAGGGGGATTCCAACACACTCCTCCCCATTGAAAAACACCCATTGGCCCAGCCTGTGAAAACACTTTGCGTCCCCTCAGGCAGCACCAAATAAAATAAGTGACATCTAAGCTCCACTAAATAAATCAAGGAAGCCAAAATAACACCACAAAGGCTCTGAAAATTAAACTTCTATTGGAACTACATTGCACAAAAAAAACCAGCCCAAAACGTATACTATTCCAAAGGAGGACAACTGACACTTAAAATAAAAGATTTATGTAGAAGTCAGAGATTTCTAATATAATAAACAAAAAAGGTCTGCTATTCGGTAAAAATCATGCATTATACCATGAACCAAGAAAAGCACAATTTAAATGAGGAAAGACATCGACTGATGTCTAAATGACATCAGACGTTGATATTATATGAAAAGGATTTTTAAGTATTTATAATATATTTGCTTCAATTTATCCATAGGTTTGGGTGAAGAGTCAATGAATAAATAAAATACAATTGGATGGTTTAGCTTCACAGTTGGTATCCAGTTTAAACTCCTTGTTAAATAGCATGTTATATCAAAACAAAGATGAAAGGTAGAAAGATGAAAAATGAGAAAAACTCAGCTAAAGAATAGAAGTAATAGGGGCGGGCCACGGTGGCTCAGCAGGTAAGAATGCTTGCCTGCCATGCCCGAGGACCCGGGTTCGATTCCCGGTGTCTGCCCATGTTAAAAAAAAAAAAAAAAAAAGAAGTAATAGAAAAGAATCAACTGGAAATTATAAAACTGAAAAATACAATAGCAGAAATTAAAAACTCAGCAAAATGGGCTCAATAGTACTGTGAAAATGATTGAGGACAGAATTAGCAAACTTGAGAACTAATTGATAGAATTCATCCAGTGAAAAAAAAATAGAGAAAAGTTTGAGTAAGGCAATGTAACAGAACTTCAGGAGCCTATAGGAAAATAAATAACAATCAATCATTCATATATTTGAGTCCCAGAAGAAAAAGAGACAAAAAAAAAAAAAGGCTGAAAGAGTTTTCAAAGAATTTATACCTAACATTTTCTGAAACTTAATGAAAGGAAAAAAAAAAAGTGGAGAAGTAAGAAGCTGTGAAAACCCCAAATAGAATAGACTCCTGATACTTCACATTAAGACACATCATAATTACACTATTGTAAACTAAAGAAAATGAAAAATCTTGAAAGCAGACAGAAATAATTGATACACTACTGAAAGATATCACCAACTCAAATAAAAGCAGATGCCTCATTTTAAACCCTTTCAGACAAAGGAAAACAACAACAACAAAAAATGCACTATCAGGCACAATCTTAAAAATTGGCTAAAGGAAGTTCTTCTGACAGAAAGGATGTGATAATAGAATTAATCTTGGCACACCAGGAAAGAAGAAAGAAAAATTAAAGAGTTCAAATATGGGTACTACAATAGACTTCCATTTACTTCCTTACTTAAATGAATCATATTTGCTGGTTGAATAAAATATATAACACCATATGATACTCAAGTTAATTTTTAAAAATGGGATGGTTAATGTAATTAAATGGAAGTGAGATTCTTCATGCTTTGTTCCAAGTAGTAAATGGTGACAAAAGTTTACAACAACCAAGTGAACTACAGTGAAAACTGCTATGAAAACAAGACAACTTAATAATGGTAGAAAAGCTCTGTGGCATTTTTATTCACCCTTGTCTCATCCTGTCCCCAACTCAGCATCAGTCTTGAAGACTGCAGTCTGAACAGTAACTCAAAAAAGAAATCACAAAGGAGATTTTAAAAATACTTCGAGATAAATTAAAATAAAATGCAACATACCAAAACTTAAGCAAAGGCTGTGCTGAGAGGGAAACGTAAAGCTGTAAATGCTTACATTATAAAAGAAGAAAGCTCTTGAAGCAAGAACATAATTGTACACACTAAGGAATAAGGAAATGAAGAGCAAACTAAACCTAAGCCTAACAGATGGGAGAAAATAATAAAGATTTCAGATAAACCACAGAATAGAAAAATAATAGAGAAAATTAATGAAATGAAAAGTTGGTTCTCTGAAAAAGTGAACAAATTTGACAAAATTTTAGCTACATTAACTAAGAAGAAGAGAGAAGACTGACATTCCTAAAATCAGAAAAAAACTAATGGACATTGCCACTGACTTTACTGAAATCAAAAGGATTATAAGAGGTTACTATGAACTATGAAGAGAGAAGATGTTTATTGTGTGTGAGCAAATGTTGGGGGTGGTCACTGAAGGACCTAATGACAGGATCATAGATGCTGAGATCATGACAATGCCAACACCCTACAGGGTTGGGGATATTGATGCATCATGATAGTGTGAAAAGTCCCTATTTTATTTTGATTCATCACAAAAACTGAGGTCCGCTATAACTAATGGGCAAAGGATTTGAATAGACATTTTTCTAAAGAAAGTATACAAATGGCCAATAAGCACTTGAAAAGATGGTTAACATCTTGAGTCATTAGGAAATTGCAAATCAAAACCACAATAAGATTCCACTTCACACCTACTTGTATTGCTAAACTTTAAAAGCAGGAAAATAACAAATTTTGGCAAGGATGAGGAGAAACTGGAACTCTCATACATTGCTGATAAAAACGTAAAATGATGAAGCTGCTCTGGACAACAAGTCAAACGTACAACTACCATAGGACCCAGCACTTGCACTCCTATAAGAATTGAAAACAGGGGCTGAGATAGTTGTATACAAGTATACATAAAAATATTATTCATAATAATCGACAGTTGGAAGTAGCTGTGTACCCATCAATAGAAGAATGGATAAATACACTGTGGTATATCCATACATTGGAATATTATTCAGCTGTAAAAGGGAATGAGGTTCTGATACATGTTAAGATGAAACATTGAGTGAAATCATGAAATAAAGCACACGTAAAAGAAAAAATATTATATAATTATATGAAATATCTAAATGGTTAGTAGGGAGTTATTGCTTATGGGTACAATATTTCCGTTTAGGGTAATGAAAAATTGGGAAATAGTGCTGATTATTGCACAATATTGTGACTGCAATTAATATCACTAAATTCTATGCTTAAAATGGTTAAAATAGCGATGATTCATAATGCATATATTGCCACAATAAAACTATGTAGAAACAAGCCTATGGACTCAAAAACGCATTGTTAACACTTTCCTATGAACATCAGCAGTTACTCATCTTTTGCTATAATTTGGATAACTATGTTAGAAACATTAACTTACCTCTGTAAGTATAATTTCAGTGAAGTCAATTGAACTTTCACACACATAAGTGAGAGAGGGTGCACTGGAGAGAATCACATGTTGGTTTGCCTCCATTTCTTCTCCTACAAAATGGAGCTCAGGAAATCCTTTGGTATTTTTTATAATTAGCATTTTTCCATTACTTATTGAAGGAATCAGAATACTACTTATGATTAATAACCACAGAAACGTGTAAAATAATGGCTCTCAAAGATAAACTTAGGAAGATTCTATCAGCTGAATTTCCCAATACTACATAGCCTTGTATGTAATATATATATATATATATGTATATATATATATATATATATATTTTTTTTTTACTAATTCAACTGCTTTGTAAATTTGAACTACTGGTAAGTTAAGAAAATACCATAGGATATAGATATATTTCTATATGAATGATTACATACCAATGTTTTGTTTCTTTAAAAAGTCATTTTGTTAGTCAATTAAATTTGCAGCCTGTTAATCAAGGGTTTTTAAATAGATGTTGTACTATTCCTTTAGCCACTTCCTTTATATATTCTTCCTTCTCTGTTTAACCTTTCCACATAATCTATTTTGTGTTTGTATACTCATGGTTCATAGTTTTCCCCTTTAATGTAATGACAAAATTTAAGCTTTATATTCTTTTCAAGATCTCATTTACATCCACATGGCACACTGATGAATGATGAATCTATACCAAAACCGGAAAGGAATGCCAATTTTTTTTGATAGAATGCTATGATTATGTGTTGTTCTGATATAAAGAGCTGCTTTGATAAACTCTTCTGAAAAACATTTGAATGCACATTTTCCTTTAGAATTCCGCAGTCACTTAGTGTTATCTAAAATAAAATGGAAATTCAAACAAACTAGAAGAGTTACACTAAGTGGAACCCGTTTTGTATCATGATAAGAGATGAAGGAACTGAGAATGTTTTAACCAGTGGAGAAAAGCCAAAAGAGAAGATGAGCATACACTGAGTTTCCCTGATATAGTTAAGGTTCATACCTGTTATCCTACCATAATTTTTAATATTGCTCTATCTATTCTCAAAAGTCTGTTTAGACAACAAATTATATGGCCACCATACTTATGAGGTATATAATAACTGCCTTTTTGTTGTTTGAAAGACCATTATTTGGAGAAGACATAAATCTAATTCTAGTGCGTTAAAGGACTTATTTCTATGAATAATTAGAAGATTTAAGAAAGCTTCCTTTTGGATCATATAAGAAAGAACTATTTAACATTTGGAGACAACCTGTCTTCAAAACAGGTGAGTGTGAGGGCAGGAGCTTTGTCCTTGTGGGGCCAACAGGGGAGGCAACAGAGGCTCTGGGACAATTCGGGGTCCGTGTCTATAGCATGCCCCCACCTAATGGGAAGGGCGCCCCATGTAGCTAGTTCCCTAATAAGCAGGTCCAACCACACACCACCTTGCCCTCAACCCAACAGAATTCCCCTGCCAGGCAGCCTGAGAAGTTATGCAAGCAAGCCTATCAAATTCAGAACCAAATGTCCATCCGCTTGTTCATCACCGCAGAACCTGCCTCCGCTGCCTCCTGGTGGTTCGCCGTGTTCCGCGGTGCAACCCCATTGCAGCCCTGCATGGCAGGGGGTGTCCTTCTTCTGGGGATTGAGGACATGTGCCTCATAAATGCCATCTCAAAAAAAAAAAAGGTGAAACTACTATCAATAGAGGTATATAAATATGTATGAATGACAAGTTGGCAGGTTTGTCAAGGGAAATCATGTACCAGATGAATGATTGTGTTTTAGTGTATTTGTTTCTGGCAGGTTTGTCAAGGGAAATCATGTACCAGATGAATGATTGTGTTTTAGTGTATTTGTTTCATTGCAAATTTTACAGTAACTGAATAATAGCCATAAGGAAATTAAGAATAACGATATTTCCTGAGTGTCATTATTGAATTCTTCCTTGTATTTTACCATTTCATTATCCACTTATCCCACCAAAATTATAAGGGACTGTACATCTCCCACCCCTTCCTTATTTATTTATTTATTTTTATTTTTTAATGAGAAACTGAAGTATGGTGTGATTAAATAACTGGCTCTAAGGCACTGACAATTTTGTAGCAATAGCTGCATCCAAGTTCTGGCAGTCTGTTTCCCCAACCTATATTCTTTGGCCATGTTGTTATTTATCAATATGATTGAAATGATAGTATACATATTTACAGCATTGATACTATTTACTGATTGCTCACTATGTCCAGGTGTTCTGGAAAGCATCTTTCATGTGTATAGTCCTATTTTCTTTCTGCAACAACCCTATTGAGGTATTGGTCAGTGCTCCCTTTTATGCAGGTGCTGAAATACAGTTCAACCCAGTAATAGATGCCCTGACATGTAGCTCACACTGAAAACCCAGGGATGGTGCTGCCTTAAAAATGTTGGGTACAAGTACTTCAACAAGGTTGTCAAAAATCTGTTACTTTCCTCATTTCTAGGCTCCACTATACTGTGTATTGATCTCTTAGGCAAGCTTTCTCCATGTGGGGTACGTTTCCTCTGGCAATTTTAGATTTATTTCCTCCTGAGAGCTGGCAGAATGAGAAAAGAACACAGAGTATCTCTGCTGTGAGCTAGCCTTTCCCCTTGGGCAATCATCAGTCCAGGTATGTGGGATAATCAGATTGGCTGGCTCGATAACGTGAGCAGAATTCACAGATGTTGAGGGTACATGATTGACAAGTCCACTAGAATCTCACTGATACAATTCCTAAAAAGAAATAAAGAATGTTGCTATCAGAAGGGGGGATATGCTGGACTGGACAAAAAAAGTGTATCATATATCCCATAAAAGTAGGAATAACTGCACGTGTTGCATCGATGAGGAAAACTAAGTTATTAGCTCAATGTAAAGAACTAGTTAATGACAATGGTGAGTTGCACACCCTGAATTTTGTGATTCCTATACCCACATTACAACTCCTATGCAATGTCATTAACAGCAAGCTAGAATTGTTGAATATATATACTCTTGTTGAAGTTTCTACGCATCAATTCCTCTTTTATTCCCAGTTCACTTTTGCAAAGTTATTATACTAAAGGAAGTAAAATACTGCATGTTCATATAACCTGAATGGATAATTCACTCACCCAAATCTCTAGCTCTAGATGTAAAGGAATAGAGCAATTGAAATTAACTAAGCAAAAAAATTAAGGCTATTTGGAGTACAAATTGGTTTAATTTTTAAAAATGACATTAGTCATAATTAGTCAAATAATTTAACATTAATATGTCAATAGTTTGGAAGCATACATTATTCTCAGATTGTATACTGATGTGAGTCTTCTTTTGCATGAACATATTGCATAAATCTCTTATGTTTGTTCTCTCTTGCTTTGCATAAGAACTTGCAACAGATTATTTTCATTTTTGATCAAAGAATGACCTTTGTATTTCTAGCTAGTTTTCAAAAATCTTTGGAAATGATTTACTCTTCATTAATAAAATATAAAGTTGAGAAATGTATCTGGAGTATGGGAGCTTGAGGTATAAACATCATTGCAATTTCTTCCTAAATGAAGTGTTTTATAAAATAAAATGCCCTAATTCTAAAAATTAAGATTGTGTACGCACTTTCTGCCTTTAAACTGGATAGTTTTGCGGGCAAATCCTAAGAACAGGATAAGGAAAATAATGATTTCATTTCAAGAAAAAAATAAAAGAACCCCTGAGGGCAACAATAATTATTGTCTGACTCTCCTTGCCAAAAAAAATAATAAATTAAATTTATGAGGAAAATGATGAGATATTTGAACAGTAAGTGGGACAAAACTAAAACACTGTCTTGCTAAAATTAGAGTGAAAAATATAGTACTAATCTGAAGTTTCTCATGCTTCACATAATATCTACATTTGATTGACTTTCAAGTGACTTTCAGTGAAATTCTTGGGACTAATGATCTATATATCTTCATTATGGATAAGATGTATAGACATAGATATGGATTGAGTAGATCCCTCTGGACTATTATGTACCTGAGAAAAGATTCAAATAGAAAATCTTTGAAAGCAAGTAATTTCTTTCAATTTATGTGGACTTATCATCAAAGACATCCCTTTTTTTTTCTGAGAATTTAATTATTTTCCTATTGATTCAGTATTTATAAAAAAGTCATTTTAGAGAAAAGGATGAGAGCATAATATTTTCTGTCCTTATGGAAACATGTATTATAGCATTATGATACATTTTTACATATGAATTTTCTGAGTTTTAGTAGTTAACTTTATACATATAGTTATTTATGTTCACATAATCACTTGACCATTAGAATGACTCTTCAAAGGGGTTCTAGCTCTTGTGCATAGCATTTCATACTCCACTTTCAAAAAAGGTAGAAAAGGTGTGATGCGTTCCGCAATACCCCTGGCAGTGGGAATCAGTTACAGGTTAAGGGGCATCCTCCCCATGCAAAGAGAAGGGGCAAAATCCCAATGCCGCCATTTGTCAGCTAGAACACCCTGAGTAAGGTATTAAGAGCTTTCCTTATTTGCCTGTAAAAATTCCATTAAGATACATAGTTTATGGATCATTTTGGAAAATAAATGGAATATCAAAAATCAGGAGAGGGTGGGCCATGGTGACTCAGTGACAGAATTGTCATCTGCCATGCCAGAGATGCAGATTCGAGTCCCAGTGCTGCCCATGCAAAAAAACAAAAACAAAAACAAAATCAGGAGAGGAAGTTAAGTGGTAAATAAGAAATTTGAAGGGTTTGAGTTTGCTTTATCAACAAAAGACAAAGGGTAGAGTGAGTCTCTGCAACATCCCTATTTGAGATTCTATCAAATTCCTTAGAATTTTGGTTCTAAAAGTTTGATTTTTCTTTTAACTCAAATATCCAAAATCTCCCCGCACTCACCCTAGATGATCTTTCATCCTCCTGAATATATACCTATATTTTTCTCTATATTGACATGTGCCTTATTGGAAGAAGTGTCTGTGTTTGCCAAAGGTAGTATCTTTAGCCTGTGCTCTTACACCCATCATCAGTTGTTTCCTCCTAAACATCACACTTTATCTTCTTTCAGTTGTATTTTAATCTTGAATTCTTATTTGAATCCAAAGGCCTTTATCTTATATGGCATTCTTTATTGTATCTACATGATCTTTCCAAGTTAATAATAACACTTTTTAGTTTTTGTTTTTTTTTCTTGCACTTTGCACAGAACCATCAAAACTTTTTCAAAGACACCATACGCAGGGGTATTCATTACTCCACCAAAATAGATCTGATATTTTGGTACCCACAATTCTCCATCTGTATGCCAGATGCTTGAAGCCACGTGGCATTGCTCACATTTTAAACAAATAAATGTGAAACATACAAGATGGGTAAAGGGCAGTGTTAATGCTTTACACATGTGATACCATTATTCAGTGCTATATTAATCTTCACAGAAATTTTAAATATCAGTTAAAAATGAATGCAGCAATTCAGGGAATAGATACAGAAAAAAAAAATCAACACATTTTAACTGCTTAGTACTAGCCTAACACATAATGATACTGAAACTCTTTTTAAGGCCAAGAACAATTGCGCGAATTATGTTGATGCTAAACAGAAAACATAAAAGTTCATCAGATTATGGACAAATATTTCTTGAAGAATTGCCGCCTTCTTCTCGACGAAATATTGTATTTTTTCCACTATTTCCTGGAATTGTATACATTAGATAAAAATAATATTTATATAAATCCAACTGTGAAATTTGTTATGATCAAATGTGTGTGTGTACATACATATACATGATTCAAATTAAAATTTTTATAAATATATCTTTGTATATTTATTTCCTTACTTAACTTTTTTTTTCCAGTTGAATGTTAAAGTGTTTTTGTGTCTCGTGTTGTTTTATGAATATGAGCTAGTTGTTAAAATTAGCTGTTTATCTTTCTTATTTTCTATATGTTTTTACTGCTATACAAATTTGTTTTCCCTGTATTATATCAAAATTCTGCCATTTAAATAACACTTTAAATGGTCTCTCTGCCTAGCCTACATGTTTCTTAAATTTAGAGAACCCTCTTGGATTCTGTTTATGCTTAAATATTACTTTTTTTCTTGCTTCCTGTTTCAGTTGCTTTCAGTTGTTTCCTGTTTTTAAAGATAAAACCAAACATTTTGTCCTAGCATTTGTATTGCACCAGATAACAGACAACAAACTTTCCTAATCCTATTTCTTAACATTTCCTCATATTACAGGTTATACAATATCTTTGGTTTTTATTACTCTTCATTTTACTTTCAGCATCCAAAAGCATGGATGATGACAACACTAAATATTTCTTAATGACTAAATTCAGCATTCAAGTTCAAAGTGCTAAGTAAAACCTATAGCAGCAATTAGCCCCCATTCTCTAAGCAAAAGGTACATGTACTCATATGGAAAGGCAATGCAAATACACCCACATATGTACGGAAGAAAACGTACACAGATTTATGTATCTCTAGCTAGTGTAGTGATAGGTGGATACAACTATTTAAATAGCGTTGCAAGTGTTCTTTAAGTTTGATATCACATCTTCTCAGTGGAAAAGGGAATGTATTAAATGCTAGAGAACCAGAAAAACTTGCGAGAAAGTATTTCCCAAACATCTAACCCTTAACTTATAGGTAGTTAGTAACGAATTATCTACTTTGAAGGGAGATATTTCTGTTTTCTTGAACTATTACTTAAACCTTCTGTTCATTTTTTCATGTACATATATATGGTCCTTCAGTCAGAATGTTAGCTCCTTGGATAACATGACATTTTCTTAGGTTAGATTGAGCACTTCTAAGCAGCTTGCAGTGTATCCTACAGAGAGGTACATTGCATTTTTATTTGATGTCATTTGAACTTGTCATTAGTACATAGAGATTTTATTATTCTATCTTTTAATATATAGGACATATGGTCAAACACTTACTTTTGCATGTCAGAACATGAAATATGTGAATATATCTCTGTGCTTGTAGAAAATGCTCTCTAGACTACAGAGTTATTAAAGCTAGAAGCTGCTGAAACCAAACATCTTTTCTAACCAATATTGCTTAAATAGCTTAATTCTCAAATTCTTGTAATAATTTAAAAAGGGCTAATAATGAATGTTTTATTTTGATGAGAGTCATAAGTAGTGTATTTTCTCATGTTACATAAATTGAGAAAATAAACAGAAAAGTGAAGGAATTTCAATATTCATATACATTTTTAATCTGTGATACTTCTGATAGTAGTGAATTTTTAATTTGTCTTTTTTGGGCATTTTTGGCTACAAGTACAATGAAAACAAATGCAAAAATGTTGAAACCAAATTATGAAAAACTGGGATTTGGAGATAGGATCTAAACTTCAGAACACTTAACAAGGGAGCTCACAAAAATCCAATGGAGTGTTTGGTTTCCTCAGGACTAGCTTTAGTGTATAATCCTTCTCACATGGTTGAGATCATAGCTCCGTGGAAACCATCATACTCAGTCCTCAGCTTCTAGCATGGTGCCTAGCTCACATCATGCACTCAATCAGTATTAGTTGAGAAGACACCAACACGTAAATCTGGGATCCTAACCCCAGCCTCCAGGGCTTAAAAGCAAAGACAAAGTCTTCTCTGCTGACTCCAGCAAACCTATTGAAGAGGGCCATCACTAGCTTTGTCCAGCTCACATTTTTACTCTCGAGTCTACGAGGTACTTCCAGAAAGTCTGGTGGGAAAGGGCTACTGGGCACAGGCACAAAGAATTATTAAATAGTACATGTCACTGTGCCCTCCCTCTTTTAACAGTGTTTGTTCCCCAGTAAAAACACACAAAAGGTCCAGCTGGATAATGGGTATGAATTGCTTCCTGAAGGAAAACATGAGCTGCAACCTCCTAGCAAGGCAAAATTAATTCTAAGTAATTTCAATATTGGTTTCCATGGCAAGTCTTTGAATCCCTAAATTTCTCATGAAAAGCATTAGAGTCCTTTCCCCTCAGTATTTTTAATCATTGCTTCTAGAAATTTCTGGAAGTTTTGGTGAAATCCCTTAGAGTATAATGGTTGAAGACATTGCATTACACTCTATGTAATACAGCAGATACCCAATGCTGAATCTAAGCTACATTTTAAACCCTTGGAATATGTTAATTTGGTTTCAAGTACCTTTACTTTTTGTAATGTATCAAATATGAATGCTCTTTTCTTAATATTAACACCAGGCTACTGAAATAGGGCCCTAAATTGGAAAACTAGAAAGTATTTAAGCTTACGCTGGAAAAAAAAAAAAAGAAACATAAGTAGAAAAGACGAGGACTTCGGGCAATGGTGGCTCAGTTGCAGAGCTCTCACCTCTGGGCTGGAGACCCCGGTTTGATTCCCAGTGCCTGCCCATGCAAAAACAAAAATGAAGACTTCAATTCCAACTTTTAACAATCATTATTCAACCTGAAGGTATTTAAGTTTTCCCAATTTTCTTCCTCTCTTTTTCTTCAACTTCCCAAACTCTAATTACTGCTAAAAAAATCTTCAACACTTATCTATGGAATGATTTAGAGTTGGATGTTTTCTTGTTGTTGTTACCGAGTCTGTACTTGTTATAAATATGACAAACTCTTATTATTCCATCGAAAGAGTCATAATTTAAATTGCTCTTCACACATTTTAATGCTGTTCTGCATTGTTCTTAATGAAGGTCGGGCCTGTGAGATAATATGCTATTATTGGCTGAATTCTAGCTATTTTGTATGCATTATACATTTGACAAGAATACAGCTCCAGAAGAAGTGATTCATTTACATAGAAAATGCTTTGCTATAAGCAAACCAAAGCATGCCTGCATACAAATATAGAAATGTGTTGGTGGATTGATAGTTTCATTTTGTGGAGAGTATATATATATATATATATATATACATACACACACATATACATATATACAGACACACACATATATGTAGGAGCATATTCTCATCGGCTCAGATAATGAAGATAAAATAAATTTTATAGTTGAGGATAATTGTTTTCCTGTGTTTTTCACTTCATCTTTTGTTCATTTTCTTTTACTTTGGGTTTTGTGTGTTGTAGCTATTTAATTATTCAGTTGATCACTCATTTTGTAGGGACATTTTATACTTAGCACTTTACAGATATTTCTCATTTAATTCTCACAAAAAACTAAAGATGATGACCTATTTTACTTATAAATAAACTGGGATTGAATCTGGGTAAGTATTTAAGTGATAAAGCCAGGTGGAAATCAAACATGATCCCAGGTTATAAATCAATGTACTGTATTTCCTACCCCAGAATGAGGCAGTAAACGGGGGGATCCAAGCTTGTTTTTCCCTTCTTGAAAAAATAATCAGAAATTATGCATGTAGTTTACCGAACTACTGCAGGGCTTATCCAGGAGTCATGAATGAAAAGATGGGAGTTTTAACAAAGAAAAGAGTAAATATTTTTTTTTCAGTTTTGTACAGCTGTGTCTCCCCCTTAATTGTGATAGACTGACATGTCTAATAAAGAGTAAGCAAACTGCAAATTTACATACTTGAGAGGAGCTAGAGAAAATGCCTTTGGAGCTTCCTATCTCTGTTCTTTTACTTTAGAACTGAGGGCGACAATAAGATTAGAGTGATGAGAAGCAAAGAAAGAGATATACATGAATGACCTGTGTTTTTGAAAAAGAAATTTGCAGTTTTGGTGTGGCACATGCATCTTGATTAATTAATCTAAGACCATAACAAACTCCTGCCTGCTTCCAACATGGGAAAGTGAAGAAAACAAACTGCAGATCTGGATTGAGGAACTTATTTAAAATTTTATTTTGGCTGGAACTTGGATGGAAAAAAATATATGAGGAGATTGAAATATTTTGGGAATCTTAGCTTCCAATGTTCAGTATTTCCATAAGACTGAGCTAACTTTGTGCTTCTTTACTGGCTTCTTTCATAGGAAATTCTCACATACCAACACACACAGAATAGATTCTAATTGTATCAATTAGCTGTAAAAAAGGCATATGTGCTGAATACATTAAAAGTCCTTTTTATATCTTTAGAAATTAAGTCAAAGAAATATACCTGTAGTCACCTGTTATCTGATGGAGCTGATGTATTTCCTTTCTTTTCATTGGTTTTATTTTAATTTTTAAAAACCTCTTAAGTTAGAGTTTTTTCAATACCTATTTTGCAAATAAGGAGTGCTTAAATATTAACAAGTACATTGATGTAAAAGTACAAATCTCCAGCCAAATTAAGGAGAAATCACCTCTTAAGCAATTTCATTTTTAAGCGGTTTTATTGAGATATATTCACATACTACACAATCTATCCAGGGTATATAATTAATGGCTCTCAGTAAATCACAGAGTTGTGCACTCATCATCACAATCAATGTCAGAGCATGTCATTACTCCAAAGAGAAAAACCTCACACCCCTTATAACCCCTCTAATTGACACTTAACATTGGTGTGATACCTTTGTTATAATTGATGACAGAATATTAAAATATTACTAGTAGCTATAGTCCATTGTTTGAATTGTTATATGGTCATGTTTTACCCTCTAGCTTTCCTTCTAGTGCCATACAAGACATTAAGCTTCCCCTTTTCACCTCATTCACATGCATAATTCTGCATTGCTAATTAGACTCAAATAATGTGCTGTGGTAGCCTCTATTTCCAAACATTTATAATCAATCTAATGAAAAGCTGTACATAAACAAGGCATCAGCACCGCATTCTATCTCCTGCTACCCTATACTCTAGATTTTAACTTCATCATTTCGCTTATTATAATTAGCTCATATCAGCATCTGTCTTATTTCACTCAGTCTAACATCCTCAAGATTCATCTATTTTATCATATATATCAAGACTTCATTCTTTCTTACAACTGAATAATATTCCATCATATATACATATATACACACCATATATTGTTTATCCATTCATAAGTTTATGGACAATTGGACTGCTTCCACCTTTTGGCAATTGCTTATGATGCTGCTATGAATATGGTGTGGAAATGTCTGAACATATCCTTGCTATTGTTATTTCTGGGTATAGACATATTTTTCCAATGTTTCACTTTCAACCTTAATGTGTCGTTTAAGATGAGTCTCTCATAGACAGCATATGATGATTCATACTTTTTTTTATCCATTCTGCTAATCTGTGTCTTTTGATTGGGGAGTTTAATCCATTAGCAGTCAATGTTATTAATATAAAGCCAGCATTTACTTCAACAATTTTACCCTTTGCTTTTGTTATGTCATATCTTATTTTTTCTTTCTTTTTATCCTTTTAGTTATCTTAACTGATAGTCTTCATTTCTGTACTGTCCTCCAAACCATTCTCTCCTGTCTTCCTTTCAGTCTGCAGAACTTCCTTTAGTATTTCTCAGAGGGCAGGTCTCTGATTAACTCCCTCGATTTCTGCTTATTTTGAACATTTTAAAATTTCTCTTATTTTTGAAGGACAGTTTTACCAGACAAAGTATTCAAGTCTTGCAGTTTCTCTCTTTCAGTTCCTTAAATATATCATACCGCTGCCTTCTCGTGTCCAGGTTTCTGATGAGAACCTGGCAAACTGGCACTTAATCTTATTGATGTTCTCTTGAATGTGATGAGTTGCTTTTCTCTTGCTGCTTTGAGGATTCTCCTTCTATCTTTAGCATTTGACATTCTGATTAATATATGCCTTGGAGTAGATCTATTTAGATTTATTCTATTTGGAGTATGTTGTGCTTCTTGGACATATAAAGTTATGTCTTTTATAAGAGTCAGGAAACTTTCAGTCATTATTTCCTCTAGTATTCTTTCTGCTCCTATTCCCTTCTCTTCTATTCTTGGAATATAAATGACACATTATTTATGTTCTCCATGCTGTCATTCAATTCCTTGAGTCCTTGTTCATTTTTTCTATACCTTTATCTCTCTGTTATTCTGTCTGTAAGTTTTCAAATGTCCTATACTCTAATTTGCTGATTCTTCTGCCTGATCAAATCTGCTGTTACATACCTATAGTGCATTTTAATTTGTTCTATTATGTCTTTCATTCCCATAAATTCTGGTATGTTTCTTTTCCTACTTTTGAATCCCACTTTATACTCACTCAGTATCTTCTTAATATCCTTTATCTCTTTAGTCATTTTCCACCTTCATCTCCTTGAATAGGTTTAGGAGATTTCTTTGAACATCTTTGATGAGTTGTTCCAAATTCTGTGTTTCTTTTAACTTTTTAAATGTATTCCTTTGACTGGGCCATATCTTCCTGTTTTTAAATATGGCTTGTAACTTTTTGCTGATGTCTAGTCATCAGATTATCCTGATTTTATTCTGATGGTCTTTTTCTCTCTCTTATTTAAGCTTTTGTTGTTTGATTTTGTGTTAAGGATCTTCTTTGACAGCTGGCTCAACTACTTTTAAATCTTTAGAAATGCCATTGTTTTACTGCAACTCTTCTACATCTGATTACTGCCATGATCATGTGGTACAATTTCTAAGGTTGTTTTGTCTGTGTAATTGTTTTGCCCCCAGGAAAAAATACTTTTCCTTATTTCCTTCTCTAAGAAACTTGATCTGTTCTGCTTGCTTTTTTTTTTTTTTTGCTGCCTGTATAGCTTTCTCTCTCTCTTGCTTGCTCTCATCTTTTGTTGCCTATAGCTGTTTTCACCTGAAGAGCAAATTCTGGTGGGAGGACCACCCCAAAGTCAGCACAGTGACCCACAAAGTGGGAGCAGATCAGTTCCAAAAAGGCCTGAAGAGAGGGTCAGGAAAGAAGATCAAAAACTTTCTTGTTGGCTCCCCAAAACTTACTTTCCTGGCCTGTTCAGCAGATGACACTCTTCAGGAAACAATTCTCTGCAGCCCTAAATAGGCAGTGTGCCTTTAAACCTCTTCAGCTCCACCCCTGCTGGGGTCATATTGAAACAATCACTATGGCATTTCCTTCTTGGACAGACTAAAACCACAGTTCAGAACCAGGACCCAGTGGTCTAAATTCACCAATCAAAAGTCATGGTCAGTACTCAGTTGTGCCCTTGACCTGCTGTTGCTTGTCAAATCCAAGCAAACAGCTCCCTGTTTGCTGTCCACTTTTCACCTCTCTAGGTGAAGGATGCTGAACTAAAGGACCTGGTAATTGTGGCTCATTGATTTTTATTAGTCTTTTGTTCCCTTGCACTCTGCAGCAAACCCCTAAGGACTGACAATTTTCAGACCCTAGTCAGAGAACTCTAGAGAGAGAAGAGGGGCATCACCCCTCACCCCTCCCATTTATAATCCCCTTCTCTTTCTAATATAGAGAAGCAGCATTTATTCTCTTGCCCAGGGTGAGCTGCTATTTCAGGGTCTCCTTTGGGTCTCTCTCACCTCTGAAATCCTACAGCTCTTGCAACTGGAACCATACAATTAAGTGGATTGCATGCCGGGCCACAGTGAGCCTAGTTACTTTATTGCAAATGGTCTGTGGGAGCCACATTTCCTTCTGCTGGCTTAGCACTTTTTGGCTTCCAAAATGCATTTTTCAGCATCTCTTCATGTAGTCCTGGAAGGCTGCCCCATTTTAGAGATGGGAAAATGGAGGCTTTGCTGAAATGAGTATGACATGAGAACCCAGGTGGCCAACACCAACTCTGTCCTCCAGATCCACCAAGGGAAGGGGGTGGCAGATGTTCCTCTTCCCCTTTGCCTCCAGATCTAGATAGCACTTACTGTATTCATCAGTTGGTAGCAGGAGTTTGATGGCCACATCCTGGATTGGATTCACCAAAACAGAATTTTGCCAGGCAGAAAGGGAATGATCTATTATTTGGGGTCCTTCTGCCCTCTTTCCTTTGGAAATTTATCCATCATCTACATGGGAACGTCAAAGAACTTGCTGTAGTGCCAGTAATTGACCTCGTTGCCGCTGAACCATGTGACCCTGATAGATAGGCATGATGTTTTTTGGGTAGTTGCCACTTCTGCACAACCAGCACTTTCCACTTTCACCTCCATGAAGTTATACCTCAGGGCATGGCCAGGGCAAGAGTCGCCATGGGCCAGCAGCCGGAGACCAAGTGCAAGTCAGAGCCCGGTCTAGGAGGTGCTGCCAAGTCACTCTTGCTCCACGCTCCCTCCTGCAGGGCCCAGCCACTACTCACAGCTTTTCACTAGAGGTTCTCAGTTTCTCTGCCCCACTCTTCCCTGAATGTTATATACTGTTCCCCTGGCCTCTGAAGATGCAGCACAGTTGTTTCAAAGAGTTTCTGCCTGTCCATTAACGGTATTTGGAGGAGTGAAGCATTAAGCTCCTTACTCTGCCATTGTCCCTGGAAATTCAGTCAACAAATTTCGTTTTTGAGCTTGCCAAATTTTTCATCTGTGCAATGAATTACGAGGTGCACATGGAGGCCACTATTGACACATTCATCTAATTTCTTTCTCTTGCAATCCAAACAACCAAAAATATATAATTCTGATTGCTCTTCTGTTAGCAGCTGTACTGAGATTGATTACCAGAGCTCTCACTTTCAGCTTCATTACCACAGGCAGGCCTGGAGGTGAAATCCCTTTCCAATTCTTTGAAATGCTCTGACAGCATCTATCTTCTAGTTCTACGTTAAAAAAACACACACACTTCATGGTCACTTCTTTCATCTTGCTAATGAATATTGCATTTCAAAAAACAAAACAATACAAAACTTTAGTGTGCATGCTTTTAGCCTCATCTAGTCAATTCTCTGGCTGTTCGTTTTGAAGTAAAGCTGGTGGTAATGCACTTGCTAGCAATGAAGAAGAATGTTTTTCTTTCATTTTAGGCATCGATTCTACTCATAATCTGAGAATACTGAATGATTACATTCCCTCACATTCTTTATTACTAACGATTGAATCTTATAAACACATACATGTATAAATGGTGGGTATATTCGATATGTGTATACACAGATATAAAGCTTATATCTTTAAGAGAAGCATCAGGCTTCATTATACTTTTTTAAAGCATTCTAACATTTCCTCATTTCCATCACTCTGTAAGGGAGGTAAGCAGCAGCCACATGCAGTGATTTTGACCACGTATGAAGCCAGGCTTCAAACCTGACTCGGCCATTTATTTACTGTTTCCTTGCAAAATTTATTGCAATTTCCTATTCCTCAACTCCTTCATTTGTAAAACTGAGCAAAGTGTCAACTTTTGAGGTTTAGAGAGAAGAGTAAGTTAAATAGTTAAAATACTGAAGGTAGTCCTTGGTACCAATTAAATATGAAATAAATATTAGATACTATGTAGGATGGATAAGCATCCACCAAATAAATGCTTATTTCTGAAGAATGGCTTAATGCTTTAACAGTCCCAGAGTAGTAGCTACATGAAGAATATAATTGTTTGTTTGGTTCACTTTTGTTTTTCCTGCGTCTAGTAACAGCACATAAGGTTATAATTGGTGTTCAATATATATTTCCTTGATTGATTGAATGAAGAATGAAAGAGTGAATGAGGGACGTTATCTGGAAGAGATGTGGATGTACGTGTGTGTGTGTATTTGCGAGTATGTGTATGGTATATTTGTGCATACACACATGTACATATACATATGGTGTACATAGATAATTTGTATTTTGACAATTAACATAATTATAACAATCCATTTAGACATTTTCATTTGAAAAACTAAAGAAGGACAATTTTAGGCAAATAGTTAAGAAATTCAAACACCCAAGAGCACTTTAGGATCTAAGGGACTGTAATATTATAGCAATTATGTGCCACAAGGCCTGGAATCCTGCTCTTAGTTTGGCTGTGAAATCTTAGTTAATTACAGTAAAGAGTTCTGAAATTCTGTTTTATATTAAATATTCTGCTGATTTCGCTGGATTATTGAAATATTCATTTAATTGGTACATTCCCTCCTAATTTATTTCTGTGTACTGGAATGAAAAAAAAAAAAACTCCTCTCTTTACTCCAATTACACTGCTTATTTTTCATTAAGACTCCTTGACAACAAATTTACAATGTCCCCCACCCAACTCTGAAAGTATCATAAAACTGAGTAAATCACTAATTAGCTTGGATTATTTGTCTATGAAGATCTAGGTAAAGATACACCTAATTCCTATTTCACGTCCTTTTCTGTAGAAAAATGTAGTCTTCCCAAGAAATTTGATGAATTCCTCAAATTGTCATCTTCCCATGATAACTTCTTGCTCCTTCTGATCCACTCATGCATCATGCAGCAGTTGCTTTATCACTTTTGTAGTGTCAATCCAAATATGGACTCAGCCCTTTCCTTCGAATTTTTCCCAAAAGTCTAAACACATGAGGCTTTTGTAAGATTGTCCAAAAACCTTTGAGCGGTTAGAAGTAGTGAATTATAGCACAGCAGCACAAGCTACTTAAAGTTGAATATTTGATAGTCCTGTGTTTAAAAAAATCTTTTAAAACTTTTCTCTATGTGGCTCAGTGAATCCATTTCAGCTTCCTCCTTCTCATCCTGAAATTGGTATGCTCAGCAATGTAATTGCTTTTTTGGAGTCTTTTATCCTCCCAGACCAGGTTACAAGCTAGTCCTTGTACCTCAAGTTCATTGTCAAGACATTTTCCTGAAAATGACAGTTTTCCATACATACTTGTTACTGAAAATAATTTCATATCTGCAAAATTTGGTTAAGCATATTAACTTTTCTGGTTTTTCAATACCTCTTCAGGTTTGCTACAGTTTTTCAGCCTTAGAATGTGATAGTTATGTCTAAATTGATTATCCTAAGGTGGCATTTATTATACGCCAATGTCTTCTAAACATTAACCTCTGTAATGTTGTGCCTATAATAAGGATGAAAACTTATTGGTAGAAAATCAAAAAAGGTGGAAAATTGATTCTAATTAATCAATACTTCCATTTCTTCAGTAGAAGAATCTACTTTCTAAGAGAATAATTTATAACCAATATATTATGGGAAAGACATTTTGTCCTAGGTGTCACTTATTCTGGGATTTACTGAGATATTGAACTACACATTTTGTCCTTTTTTTCACTGATTTAAACAAGATGTTTTATGAAAAATGTAGTGGTTCTCTCTGCATCCTTTCCCCTCTTGGAGATGGTGGGCATTCTCCTGTTTACATAGAGTGGCATTTTAAGGCTCCATCTGCTTAGCCATACAAAATGCACATTTTGTATTCCTGAGGTTTTTACTGCCTCTTTGTGGCTGTCTCTAGGAAGCAAGGTGCAGATTCTCATCATGATCAAAGCATGAACCTCTTGGAATTTTGCCTCCTCTCTGTAATGAGGCCCAGGAAAGAGAGAACATGCCTCTTTTCTTGGAACCAGCTGAAGCCTATGTGATTATAATTACCCCTCCATCTATTTATTTTCCCTCTTCCCCACCTCAACAAGGGTTTTTTTCTCTTCTGTTACAGAGGGAACCCTATCATTTACAAAGAGCCTTGAACATTTTAGTTAGATTCACCGATTCTCATGGAGAATAAATTATTTGCCTTTCAGTATCCATTTTCTCCTTCTTTCTAAATATATCTGTAAAAAAAAGATTACATTTTTGTCCACAGGTATGGTCAGTGTCTACATTAAGGTTGATAAGAATAGAGGAAAAAAACAAGGTGTCCAGCTTCCTTGTTTTGTCTTAAATTAAATGAATATGTTTTCTCTTTCCCCTTTACCTATATCCTTCCTGTACGCTCTTCAATTGCAGTACAGATATGGTTGTCATCTTTCTTGGACCTCAAAAAGAACAGATGATATAAAATAAGACATAAGGATATTGAACCATTTATGCCTTTGAAGAGTAGAACCACATAGCATACAAGCTTAAATGTTTTTATGAAAAAGGAATAAGCTTGTATTTTAATTAAACCACTATTTAGAAGGTCTCTATTGTATACAGTGAATTTAGGCATTAATTATTTAATTAACCATTTTCCTAAGGGCAAAACATTTGAAACACAAAATCCAGAATGATAATCATAAGACATTTGCATCTGTAATTGCTTCATTCCTTCATTGAGGTAATGAGCTAAGTATCATGAGTTGCTTGAATGAAATTGGTGACTGGAGGAAGGAAAGGACAAAGAAGAGAAAGAAAATTCCAAGAAAAATTGGCATAATATATTTAAAATATGATACTGCCATGTTGCCAGGAATGGAATTCCTGCAACTGAAATCTCAAAACATTGCTACAAGCATATTTAAGAAGAAAGCAGTACAACCACTTTGCTTGGGGATACTTTTTTAACTTACAATAATACATGTCATTTAAAAATAAATTAGAAAAATTAAATTGAGAAAATTAAAAATAATGATGCTAACAACTGCAATTGCAATTATATATGATATAAAAACCCAGGGAATTTTTACTCAATTGCATTTACTTCAAAAGTTGAGTTGCATTAACCTAAAATATATGGTACTATCTCCCGAGCCCACAGATTCACATTTATTCATTCTAATTTACTCATCTCATTTACAGTATTCCAAGGAATATAATTCCTGTCACTTAAAATGAAAGGAAAAAAAAATAAACTAGACAGCTGCAACCTTGGACGATTTTCAGAACATTCGAATATATTCATTGATGAGCATTCTACAAAGGAGTGATGAATAGAGGAACAGCATGAAAATCAATGAACAGTGGGAGCTGTAGTCTTTTATGTGCAGCGCTATTCTTATTTGAAAATGGTAATTCATATTTTTAGCTTAGTAGGATAACTTGTTAAGGAGAAGATGCTGATAGGGCCCAAGAGATCAATCCTGGATGATTGACAACCAATCATCGTAATTAAACAATAGGTCATACACATCAATCCATTCATCAGTACTAAATCAAGGAGGATAAAATATAGCAACATCAAAGTGAACAGTGATGCTACGGTGCTATGTCTTGTCAAATGTGTGTCTTTGCGGGATGGTATCATTATTCAAAAATGTAAAGTACCTTAGAGATGTTTGGCCTCAAAGGCCAGTTCAATGTTACGACCTACTTAGAAAACCAAGGAGTAAATAACAAGGGATCATTTGAAGCAAAAGCTTGCCCAGGTCTGCAGAAACCATAAATGGATTCATACATTCAATCTTATAGAAACCACTGGAGTTGCAAAGCAGCCACTATCATCTATTTCTCCTGATTGTCTTCATTGTGAGTAACAGTTCCTGAAGATCATGGTGACCAAAGAAAAATACTTTTGGAAAGTAAAGGTGGTCTACCAAACCATAAATAAATCTAATCTTTAGCTGTCCCATTTCTTGCATTTTAAGAAAAAAACATAAACCATAAAAGCCCTTACAGTTATGAAATGCAGATATGCTAAAACAATTAAATAAATATAAAAGAGAAAAGCCGAATGTCAAATAAACAACAAAAAAAGCAAGATGATACAAATCTCTGGTGAGAAAAAAAAGGAAGCCATAATTAAATAATGGACTGAGATGAACAAAAACTCAAAATGTAAGTAACTGAAATAAGATGAGAACCAGGAAGCACAAAATTTAAACTCAAAATTAAAATTCACTTTTGAAGCATTGTCAAACAGAATTGGCTACCAATTCAATCAGTATCTTGTAGAACAAACTTGATTTTCTTTCAGTATTTAGGAGAATGACGAAAAGATAGTAAGAATGAGCTCAGAAAAAGATAAAGGAATCAAGGAACAGATATCCAACGAAAGGCTTAGAGTTGTGAAAAAGCAGAACATAGAAATAAAAGAAATAGAAACTCACAATAAAACAAACATATATAATAAATCAATATGTAGAAGAAAACATTCTTAAACTGGTAATTATCCAAGAAACAGGAAAATTCAAAGTAACAAAAAATAAATATATAAAAAAATCAGCTTATACTTAAAAGTAATCTGAGAAATGAATTTAATATCACCAATGAAGAAAAAAACTTACATCATTTACACATACATAGAATTATTTATTTACAAAGGAAAAACATCTTGCAGTGTAAGTTTTCTTCAGTGTTAAAGATCAGGACACAATGGAACAAAAATATCAGCAAAATGTGAAGGGATTTGAGGGCTCAAGATGTCTCAAAAGATTAAATGGAATATCTATTCAAAGGTAATTGAAAGTCAGTCTCAAGTATGCAATAGTCAGGTGATATATTATTCATATGCTAGTTTTGAGGAAACAGCTCAAAACATGAAAATCAATATTTAAGGAATGGAAAAATAAGAGTATAAAAAGACAAGGTGAGTAGTAACAACTGAATGTTAATATAAAGGATTTAAAAAAATTTAACTGCAAATGGCAAAACCATTATTAATGTGTGTAGTGATATGACAAAAGAAAGTGATAAAATAATTTAAGCGGATGATGCCTGATCCACCTCATGGTACTTGAGACTACTCATGTGGAATGGGGGGCCTGAGAAGGGGCAGGGCTCAAATAGAGAGAAGCTGAAGGATAAGGGCTGCAGACAGCTGGAGGAACTGTGGCTGCATTGCTGTCTGAAGTCAACAAGGTGAGCAAGCAGATCGGAGATAACCTATGTGAACTCCTCAGTACCTGCCCTACCCCCAAATTCAGAATATAGAAGATGGCTACTGCAAGTTGTTGCTACCCAACTGGAGTTCTAAGTGTATTATTAAAAAAAAAATTCTACTTTTTCATGTTTCATGTTGTTTGAGAACATGATGAATTCCATGGATATAGTCCATTGGCACACTTAAATTGTGATAAAATGAGTTCCTTGGTCTAAGGCAGTGTGAAATAACATGGTGATGAGTAAGGCATTAATATGCCCAAATTTTGTGGGTTCATTTTTGGCAGAAGATTTGCAGGTAGGAAAAGAAAACTCAAATTCACTGAAACTTTCTATTCAAGTGAGAAAATACAGTACCCTTTCCGGAATGGAAGCAGTCAGAGAAAATCCACATGCCGCCAAGTAGCTGGCTGACCCATGAGGGAATGATATCATATTCAATGCTCAGAGTTATTTATCCTGTTGGCAACTTGGGCACTCAAGCAACGGCTGTAACATGATCAGTCTTTGTGGTTGCAAGTGCATGCTTACCCCATGCAAGACCTCCATTCCTTTTGCCATGGTTACTTAGTCCACGCATTCATTGAATGAGGGCAGAAGTGACTCAAGAAAGAGACAGACTGACATCTATCAAATAGATCATCATTTCTACCTGATTATTAAGAGTCTCATCTGCTGAGATCACTCTTTGGTGATCGTTCATATGGGAGACAAGTATTTTCACACGTTGTGTTCATTTGAATAGCTCTACAGGCATACATATTACCTAGTCTACCTTGTCTCCAATTACCCCTCTTGTGTTCCTTCAAAATCCCTGATTATCCTGCCAAACCATTAACAACAGTACATGACTCTGTTAGGTCTATGCCTCTGGCCATCTCACTGCTCAGGAAAATTGAACAATTAAGTACACTACTTCAAATTCTACCCACCGATAAGAGTTCTCTTCACTATTCTCTGGGACACTATAGCCATTTCAGAATTGAGCTGTAGTTCTATAGCCAGTCACTTCAGGCAGGGAAGGCATATCATGCAGAACCAATTGGAAATAATGCCTGCATATTTTATTCCTCAATCACCTGGTCATAGAAGACTTATGAGAGAAGAGGTATAGGCTGAAAGAAGGCAATATAGTAGAAATATGAGTCATGAGCGCCTTGGTCATTTGCTTATGAAACTTGTATCTTCAGGACATGCTTGGTCTGATTTCATATTCTATTTGGAGATGGAGTGCCAATTGTACATGTGAAATTTATGGCTTGGTCATAAATTTGTGCACAGGAAATTGGTGGCTCAGTGGCTCATGGTCAAAAATTCAAATCAATTAAAAAGACAGAAACTGCTTCTCAGAATGAGAATTGTTATCTATAGAGGCTGGCATAGTTCTGATATAAATCTTAAAAATCTAGGCATTAATTCACCTGTGAGAGTATCCTATTCACACTTCTATCTGTAACCAACATTTAGAGTACCAGCAAATCATTTGATTATGAACCAAGTGACAGAGCAGTTTTCATGGTATTTTGGAATAGTTGAAATGCTTCTCTTTTCCTGGGCCTCACTAAAACTTCTTTTATTTGGTTTACCCAGAAATTGGATAAAGGCAGAACACCAAAATTAGGTATAACTTGCCTCAAAATTAAAAACAAAACAAAACAAAACACAATAGTGTTTATGCTTCTTTCTTAGTGGTAAGAGGGATCAGATTGGAAGTTTGACCTTAACTTAAGAATACATTTATTTGTGCAAGAACACTGAACCCCCAGAAATTTTATTGAAGGGACAGGTAGCCAAATGTTGATTAGATTTATTTTCTACCATCTGGATCACATATATTTACTAAGATGTCTAAGGTAATTGCATCTTCCTGCTCACCAAATCCAATTGTATGAAGCCATCTATGATACAGAGAAGTGTGATGCACCATGGAAGGAAAAAGTAATCAACTCCTTGCAGAATAGCTTATGGCATAGAGGTAGAAACCTTAGGTATCCCTGAAGTAGGACAATGAATATGTGTTGCAGGGCCAGCCAGCTGAAAGCAAACTCCTTCTGATGGTCTTTATTAGCAGATATAGAGAAAAATGCTTTTACCAGCTAAATAGCTATATACCAGATTACATACATGTAGTTAAGTTTATGATGATTTACTGTCATTCTCCAAATCTGTCTTCTGCACTAATAAAGAGAAGTTGAATGGGTATAGGTTGGGAATCATCTGCCCAGTATGTTTCAAGCCCTAGTGTGACAGAAATCTCTGAAATTATCTCCAGAATTGTGGCATTGCTTTTGATTTTCTTATTGTGGTAGGTAGAGGTGGTTTCAATGGATTCTACCGACCCTTCCTACAATATCAGACTTTATTCCATGGGTTATGAAACCAAGGTGGGGATTCTGTCATTAGATAAATATGCTTATTTCAAGTATGCATTCTAGAACTAGGGAAATAATCACTCCATGCATGGGTCATGATAACTTTCCCCATAATAAAGATAATGTATGTATTTTCCTTCCTTCAGTTTCTCTATTCACTGAGCTACTTTTGTTTGAACTATTAAAGGAAAAGATTTTGCATTCTGATTATCTACAGTTACATCACCGACGATGTGTGCATGCTAAATATGAAAACCAAAGCATATTGTATTTTATATAAATTATTTATAAACTACTAACAACATTTTCATCTACAAGTTTACACCGTCCTATAAATTGGCATGCTAGAACATATATATATTTACCAGACTTAAGCTTTTTTCTATTGTATGCCTTCTGTTTTATAGTGATATTATCTTTAACCAATATTTGAGCATCACTCAGTATTCAACTATTTTTTAAGTATGAATTAAAGTTCTAAGCAAAGAACGAATATACACTTTAAGTTTTGTTCTCTAAGATACTATTGTCAGTTAATTTAAAGTTTTTTCCTTCATCATTGCTAACTGCTATAGTCTGACAATCTTTCACCAAATGAAATGTGACTTTGATGGATACACTCAATTAAAGCTCGGGCATTAGATAAGTTAAACAAAGAATTGAACTGATCTTTAACAGTCTACCTTTAAAAATACCATAAATATTTCAAAATGAAGCAGTCAAAATTATACTGAAGATATATGTAGTGAAATTGAGTTGAAATCAGAATCAATTACTCTATGTAAATTTCTATTTCTTAGGAAGAAACATTTGTTTCTTCCTTTAGTCTAACATGTACAGATGCTTTAGCAAACAAAATTGGAGTAATACCTGTTTCATTTCTCTGAAGCTGTCTCTTATGATATTTAAGTATATTAAAATATCTAGTTTTAAAACTAACTACAGAAATGGTTTGGCTATAATATCAGGATACTCAAAAGCAATTCTATTTAACACTTTTTAAAATGATTTAGTGAATTCCTTGCCTAGAAATCTCTAACCTTAGCATCAAGGCCCCACACATTTATTTCTTTAACCATTGAACTAAATTGTACTTTTTCTATGCTAGATACAAGAAATTGGGCTGAGTTATATAGGTGAATAAGGCTTCTTTAGAGAAACATTTAAAGAAATAATTTGATTTGATGTGATAAAAATTTTACTAGGTATATTTAGAGAATGCAAAATAAATACAGAGAACAAGGTACCTAATATTGTCAGGAAAGTTGGGGAATTCATAGAATTGCAATATTTATAAATTAGAAGAAATTACTATAATTATTAAAATATAATTTCTTATTTTATAGGAGAAATAATGGAACAAATTTGATTTTTTTCCCAGCACCAGTATAGCTGAGGAGCAATCTTTGTAGTATTTAGTAATTTGGATTTGAGTAGCTGACAAATCTGAATCCCAATCCCACCCCTGAAATAACTGTCTATCTGAGTCTATGATTCCGTTTCCTTATTTACCAAATGAGGACAATAACAGCTAAAAACTTCATGGGGTTTTATGGTGAGGGTTACATGACATAAGGCATTTCACAGAGGATCCATCAAATACCTCATAAATTTGTTGTTGAGATTAAATGAGTTAACAATTATAAAGCTCTTTTAATACTGCCTGACATATAGGAGAGTTTCATCAGGACTGCCTATTTTAAGAGATGCAAAAATATTGAAATTAAGCCAATTAATAACCCTACAATGTCCTCTATGTGTTCAAGTGAAAGGAAGATTCACATGTTTCTCACAGGAAGTCCAAAGTTAGAAATATTTAAGTTTAAAGAAGAAAGCATGTCAAGTTGAGATGGGCCACACAGTAGACACACAAATGATGAGAAAGCCAAACAGGCCATTGTTCATATGGAGAAAGCTTTAGTTGTCTGGATAGAAGATCAAACCAGTCACAACATTTGCTCATGCCAATGCCTCATCCAATGCAAGGTCCTAACTCTCGTCAATTCTATGAAGGCTGAGAGAGGGAAGGAAGCTGCAGAAGAAAAGTTTGAAGCTAGCAGATGTTAGTTCATAACATTTAGGGAAAGAAGTTTTCTCCACAACACAAAAGTGCAAGGTAAAGCAGCAAGTGCTAACGTAGAAGTAGCAACATGATATCGGGAAGACCTAGCTAAGATAAGAGATGAAGGTGGCTATGCTAAACATTTTTTCAGTGTAGATGAAACAGCCTTCTATTGGAAGAAGATGCCATCTAGGATGTTTATCGCCAGAAAGGAGAAGTCAGAGTAAGGCTTCAACGCTTCAAAACACAGGCTACCATTGTTCCTAGGGGCTAATGCAGCTGGGGACAAGTTGAAGCCAATGCTCATTTACTATTCTGAAAATCCTAGGGCTCCTTAAGAATCATGCTAAATTTATTCTGCCTGCAAATGAAACACCTAAGCCTGGATAATAGCACATCTGTAAACAACATGGTTTACTAAATATTTTAAGCCCAGAGTTGAGACCCGTTGCTCAGAAAAAAAAAATAAATAAAAAGATTCCTTTCAAAAGGTGGCTGTTCATTGACAGTGCATCTGTTCATCCAGAAGCTCTGATGGAGATGCACAATGATATTAATGCTGTTTGCATGCCTGCTTACACAGACATCCATCCTCTAGCCTATGGATAAAGAAGTTCTTTCAACTTTCAAGTCTTATAATTTAAGAAATGCATTTCATAAAGCTACAGCTGCCATAGATAGTGATTCTTCTGATTGATCTCTGCAAAGCCAATTGAAAACACTTGGGAAATGATTCACCTTTCCAGATACCATTAAGAAAATTTGTGATTAATGGAAGGAGATTAAAATATCAACATAAACAGGACTTTGGAAATTGACCCCACCCCTCATGGATGATTTCAAGTGAGTCAAGACTTCACTGGAGGAAAGAGCTGCTGACATGGTGAAAATAGAAAAGAACTAGAATTAGAAGCAGAGCCTGAACATTTGACTGAATTTCTGCAATCTCATGATGAAACTTTAACAGATGTGGAGTTGCTTCTTATGAATGAGCAAAGAGAGTGGTTTCTTGAGATGGAATCTACTCTTGGTGAAGATGCTGTGAATAGTGTTGAAATGACATCAAAAGATGTATAATATTCCGTATACCTAGTTGAAAAGGTGTGCCAAGATTTGAGAGGATTGATTCCAGTTTTAAAAGTTCTGTGGAAAAATGCTATCAAACATCATCACATGCTATAGAGAAATCTTTCATGATTCATGCAGCAAACTTCATTGTTGTCTTACTTTAAGAAGCTGCCAAAGCCACCCTAACCTTTGGCAGTCACCACCCTGATAAGTCAGAATCCACCAACATTGAGGCAAGACCCTCCACCAGCAAAAAAAATATGACTCAGTGAAGGTTCAGATGATGGTTAACATGTCTTAGCATTAAAGTATTTTTAATTAAGGTGTGCATATTTTAGACATAATGCTATTGCACTTTTATAGGCACTGGAAAACCAAAGAAAAGGCTGCGTGACTCACTTTATCATGATATTCACTCTATTGCAGTGGTCTGAAAATGAACCTGTATTATTTCTGAGGTATGCCTGTACCAGTGAATTGCTTTCACTGTGCAGTGATAATGGCAAGCAGCAGTGGAGTTTTGCCCATGGTATACTTACTAATGCCAGAAAGGGGCATAAACATTTAGTGCCCCAAAATCTGGGAGGGAGGATCTTTGCTCTCATCACAAATCACTGCTTGTGATTAGTGTTTCAGTTTGCTAAGGCTGCCAGAATGCAATACCACAGAGATGGACCAGCTTTTATAAAGGGGATTTATTTAGTTACAAATTTACAGTTCCTTGGAGGAAAGGCAGCTAATTTTCATCTGGGTTTTTCTGTCACATGGGAAGGCACATGGCGGTAACATCTGCTGGCCCTCTCTCCCAGCTTCTGGGTTCAAATGGCTTTCTCCAGGGTGTTTCCTCTCTGCATCTCTAAACATCTGGGTATATGTTGACTCTGAGCTCTGAACTGAGTTGTGCTGGGCTGTGCTGAGCTGCTAAGCTCTCCTGATCTCTTTCATTGAATCCTCCAGCTAATTAAATTAAACACCACTCATTGTGGAAGTCACTTCACTTAGCCAACTACAGATGTAATCAGCCATAGATGAATTTCACATGCTGATGATTTACATTTACAGCAACAGAACAACAGGATCCCATCACCTGGTCAAGATGACACCTGAACCTAATACTACAGTGACCACTGCTTGTCAATCTGGCAACTGTACACATTACCTTAAACCATCCATTATCTCTAAATAGAATACAATAGTAGACATTTTTCCCTAGCAATGTTCATCTGTCTTGCATATAATACACTAAATGTTTCCATATACAAAACACATTGTCACAATATCACAAAAAGCTTTAAATCCTTTCAGCAACAAAACAAATAAAATACCAAATCAAAAATAGTACACAATTTCATCAAAATTAGTTGTGGTAGGGAGAGATTGGAAGGAAAATAAGGGTCACCAGATCTAAACAGTCCCAAAAACCTGAAGGGAAAATGCCATTAGATTTTGAAGTCTGAGAGTCATTTATCCTTGGAACTTCAGAAAATGGCAATCCTGTCCTTTCCAAGAGCCTACATGCCGAGTCTGTTCTCTCCAAACACCAGGATGAGGGTTGCAACATTGGGGAACATTGGAGAAACCACCCTTTTCTTCTCCTCACCTTCCCCAAGCATCTGGGTGGTACCCAGCTCCTCTGCCTTCTCCAGGTCTGAGCTCTGAGCTCTAAGGTGAATTGTGCTGTGCTGTGCTAATCTGCAACCTGGCCAAGTTGACTCCTAAACATAGTTGCAATTCTAAACAATGGGGTGACAGCAAGTCTTCACCCAATCCCCAGGGAATACGCTTCATTCTCTCTGCGACCTGGGGTGCCAGAGCTCTTCCTACACACTGAGTTGGAAAGCCCAACCTCTGCCTCCAGTGCAAACTCACATGCTTCACATGCACAGGTGGATATGCTCACCTGTCCCAAGCTTTCTTGGCTTCAGACCTTAGCTTCCATGGTTCTACCTCTTCAGTTATTTTTCCTTTACTCTGTCTCTTTTCTGTCCCTTTTAGTATAGAGTGGCAGTGGTTCCATTTATACAGATCTCACAAAAAAAGTGTTGACTTGGCATATAGCATA